>CAAKHD010014352.1:368277-379563 GCA_901007705.1 Fistularia tabacaria
GTGTGTGTGTGTGTGTTTTTTTTAAACATCGCACGACCGCCCCCACCGACACCCTCCCCCCCCCCTCCCCCCCCCCCACACACACACACACCCACACACACACACACACACACACACACACACACACACACACACACACACACACACACACACACACACACACACACACACAGATGATGGAGGCAGTGTTTCCAAGTGCCGCTCTTTAAACATTCTTGCACCACAGAGTCTCAGAGAGATGCAGAAAGCCCTCTGGAAAGTTCTGTACCTCGTTCACTTGGGTGTTGAGCTTGTTGTTTGTCTTCGTCAGATAGCTCACTTTATCTTCCTCCGTCTGAAAATCCTCCAGAGTTTTCTGAAGAGACGACGGGCGCATTTCAGACGGTGACGTACCCGGGCGGAAATAGTTGGGGCACGTGCAAAGAAGAAAACGACAGGTTCTGCCGGCTCTACCTGTTGCAGTTCCTCCAGAGCTCTTTTCTCCTTCTGCAGCTTGGCGATTTGGTCGTCCCGCTGGCTGAGGTCAGCTGTCAGGGTCCGAACCCTGAAGTCCGAACCCTAAAGATCCGGTCCGTTCAAATGATCAGCTGTTAATCCCTTGTTTTCCTCACAGCCGTTTTGCCTCCATTTCCTTTTTCGCCCTCGACTCCCCTCGTACCTGCTTCTCCCTCTCCGTCTTGGACAGAGTGGACTCCAGGGACTCCAGGTCGCCCTTCAGGTCATTCAGCTCCCCCTCCAGCTGTCTCCTCTGGGACTGGAGCGAGGCAACGTTACCCTCCTCTTCCTCCACGCGCTCACGCAGATCCTGAGAGGAGATGGAGACTGAAGGGTATGGAACAACCCCTGAAACCTCACCCGTTCATCATTTTCAGACACTGGCTCTGTAATGAACGTGTTATTTTTCATATTTAGGTCGTCGTGCAGCCTGACTTTATTCAAGGTGTAGGGATTGTACACAAACCCAACACCTTTGGAGCTGTAAAGGATTGTTATGTAACTTTATAGTTTATGGAGGAAGAAGCTCTTTATGAGTACTTATGCAGTACTGTAGTAGCACTGCATTTGACGAGGAGGGGTAGATATACTAGGAAGTAGAGGGTCACCTGCGCCAACTCCTCCAGCTGGACCTTTTGGTGCATGAGCTGGGTGCAGCGTTCCTCAGCGTCCCCCAGCATGTCCTGCTCCTGGACGGCGGGCACGGAGATGCAAAATGTTAGGATGCAAGGATGGAGGAGACGGCGCCATTCTCGAAACAACCTGCGGCAGGACTCACTGCTGCCAGCGCCAGGGTGAGGTCACTCTTCTCCTGCGACAGAGTGACCATCCTTCCATCCAGATCTCTGATCTTCACCTCCAGCTTGCCAACTTTCTCCAGGGCCGCCCGCAGCTCCTCCTCCTTGGCCTTGAAGATCTCCTCCTGTCGGGCCACCATCAGGAGAGGCTTCACCTGCAGGAGGACGCGCCGGTGAAATGAAGGATGATGAAAGTAGCCGGGTGCGTGCGCTGCCCTCTCTGGTCGGTGTGTGTGCAGTGCGTTTACCCGGGTGTAAAGTTTCCACCAGCCCCAGAAGCGTAGCTGAAGGAACTTCCTCACGTTGCGCTGGATGGCCATCAGCGCGATCCTGCGTCGCACAGAAGATCAAAATGATCACGAACTCCCGAAACCAGAAGCATTCTGAGTGACCTTTCTATGGGGGGTGGGGGGGGGGGGGGGGGGGCTCCTCACCGCCTGTCCACCATCTTCTTGAACTCGATCCTCATCAGGACTCCTCGGAGACGAGCCTGGAACATGGTTATGATCTTCGTCAGCTGCTCATCACGCATGTCCTCCAGCTTGGCCAGAACACCTGCGCGAAAAAACACCTGGCGCCGGGAGAGGCCCGGTGACAGAGCGGGATTGGTGTCATCCAACAGAAGTTTGTTCAACGGCAAAATTACAATTATTATTATTGTTTTTATTATTATTGTCATTATTAGTCCATAAATCTGCAAATAATCAAGCAGAAAATAATCAAGTATATATACTTGTGTGTGGGTGTGTGTGTGTGTGTGTATATATATATATATATATATAATGTATGTATGTGTGTGTATATGTGCATGTATGTATATACACACATATATGTGTATATACGCACTCACTTATACATACTTATATAGATACTTTAATATACATATATATGTACTTATATATATACCTCTATATGCATTTACACACACACACATATATTTATATATTTCATTTTTCCACTCTGTTATATGTATATGCCCATATCTAATTTTACAGGTGCAACACCATCTTTTAATATTATTATTTATTCCTTTATCAATTTGATTTTAAACAACAACAGCTACTTGCAAAGGAAATTTTGCTAAGTTGTCCTATTCTTTATTGGACCTATATTTTGTGCGATTGTACTATTGCATTAATCATAAACTGGCATCGAGAGACAATTGGTTCTTCATTGCTCATTGGTTCTTTTGAGGTTCCTGTCTGTTTTCACCGTTCTGGCGCCACCCCACATCTTGCGCTGTTGCTTGAAATATAAATCTAAAGTGAAATAGTCATCAAACGGAGTCAGAGTTCTACCTTAGTGTGACCGATGCGATACTCGTTGCCGTCCAGGCCGATTGAACTCAGGAGAAGCTCGGAGGCTTTTTTGTTGTCAACGAATCCCTTTGGGATGACGTTGGGGTTGAGGATGTAATACCTGGTTGAGGAAGGAAGGAAATGGGAGACAGACACAAATTGATGATGCGTGAATGACTGAAAACCAAATCGCTAGATTAATGTGAGACACTGGGTTACATATTTTGGAACCCATTTCCTAAGAACTCTGAAACCCTTTCCCTATTTCTGATCAATTCAAGACATCTAAAAAAAAAAAATTCATTCTCCTTTGTTGCTCAGTAACGGCTCATTGCTCATTATTTTTGTGAAACTGTCACATGTGCTGAAGATGCAAATGTCGGTTTCCAAAAAAATGGAGAAGAAACATTGAGTGAAAATAGCGCTTTTTGGAGAAGTGACTGGCGACTGAGTTGGGATGGAGAAGATCACCGAGATACCCAGAGAACGGACGACAAACTCCGACCTCTGTTTGAATTCTGGGTAATGCAGTCTATTGGGGAAGCCCTTCCGGCAGATGCGGATGCCTTCCAGCACACCGTTGCAGGCCAACTGGTGCAGGATCAGGTGGTTATCGGTCACACCTTCGAATCATGAGAAGAGAGAGGAGGTCCGGTCAGACCCCGAACCCAGGAGAAGTCAAAGAAAACTGGAGAAATTGACCGAATATGAGGTGATGGTCGCGTGTGTGCGAGGGTGTGTGTGTGTGTGTGTGTGTGTGTGTGTGTAATAGGGCAGTTTGACTGACCAGGCGTCTTGTGCTCGTTGGGCACGATACAGCGGACGAAATGAGGGGCGGTGCTCCGCAGGGTGCTCATCAGCTTGTTCAACTGCTCCTGGTGAGGAGAGCAGGAGCGGATGTGCAGAGCTGAGACTGAGATGTTTCCTTAGGATTCATTTAACAAAGCGGACACCTGATGTTGGAGCTGCTTCGGAGAAACGCAGTTACCCTGTAGAAGTTGGAGACGGTTTGGAAGGAGGAGCCTTTCTTCTGCTTTTTGGTTCCCACGGCAGCTTCGTCTTCCTTGAAGAGCTGGGCCAGCAGGGGCATGGAGGACTTCTGGAAAAGCCCCACCACCGTCTCGTTCAGAGGGTCCTTGTTCTTCTCCAGCCAGCCAGCGATGTTGTAGCCCACCTGTGAGAACCACAAACCCCCTGACTGACCTGTATACCACACTTAGGTCCACAATGAGTTACATGCCCAGAATATTATAATGGAAAATAAAAAATACAGCATGTAATTAAAAGTCAAACCTGACCCCAGGATAAGCGGTATAGATAACCAATGAATAAATACTGTTGTAAAGTGTGGTAGGATTAGGTTAGAATATAAAGCAGAGTAGAATTTCCTATTTAAATTACAATTTTTCCACGTCTCATCTCTAGGGAGATTATTGATTTTTGTTGTTGCTCTGAAACAAAGAATTGTTAAAGTTAGGATTTGAATCTCACTTGACTGGAAATAGTAAGAGTTTGATTGCTGGGAGCAGTTTGATCCTGATGTTCTTGTGGAGGAAGAGGATTTATTTAGTTTTCATACCGAATATTCAACATCCACTTCGTTATAACAGATCGAATCTCATATATTGAAGCTTCTGTGAGAGTAGACATGAGCTCTTGGTTCCCTCTCTATGAGGAACCCTTTATGAATTTGTATCATTCGATACAAAAAGGTTGAATTAAACAGATTTTCGTCATCTGTCACTCACAGTCCCGGCGTAGTGCACCAGTTCAAAGTGGACCTCTGGACCTTTCTTCCCCCCTTTTGGCTTGAGGAAGTTGGAGGATTTGCCCAGGTGGTTGTCATACAGGCCTGCTTTGAAGGTCGCGTCTGTTGCCTTTGGAAATACACACTGCTCCTCCAGGATGGAGAAAATCCCCATGGGCTGGAAGGGAGACATGTCCGTAGTTACTGCGAAAGATAGCTAAAGCGCTACACACACACTCACACACACATCTCCTGCACATCAGAGTGTGTTTGTGTGTTACCCTCTCCAGCAAGTCGATGCAGGCCTGCAGGTCTAGGCCGAAGTCAATGAAGGCCCACTCGATCCCTTCCTTCTTGTACTCCTCTTGCTCCAGCACGAACATGTGGTGGTTGAAAAACTGCTGGAGTTTCTCGTTGGTGAAGTTGATGCACAGCTGTTCGAAACTGTTGAACTGGAGGAGAGTGAGGGAGAAAAAGAGATATGGGATAAAATATAGAATGTTATTTCTACCTCATCTGTAGTCTCACCTCAAAGATCTCAAAGCCAGCGATGTCCAGCACTCCGATGAAGTACTGCCGCTGCATCTTGGTGTCCAACGTCTTGTTGATACGGGTGACCATCCACTTGAACATGCGGTCATAGATGGCTTTGGCCAGGGCACCGATAGAGTACACACACTGGTCCTGGTTTTGACCTTGGAATGAAGAGCACAAGACCAATTATGAATTGCTGGCCTTTTCCTCACTTCGTGGGGTAAGGGTCACACACACTCACCTATTTGCATGTCAAACACCATGTCAAGTGACCAATAATAATAATAATAATGATAATAATAATAATAAAAGTATATTAGATTATTATTGATGTGTTTGTTAAATTAATAATCATAACATTATTTATGTACTTATATACATTCGACTTACTTAGAATAATACTACAATACTTTGACAATTATTATTATTATTATTATCAATATTATCATTATTATTGTTATATGATTACCATTATTTTATTAATATTATTATGATATCATCATTGGTGATTTCAGTATTATTACTAATATAATCAATATTACTACTATTAAATCGCATACATTAAGTGGTGCTTTTTGGGGAATGAAATGTTCTTTTATTCTTTTTATGTCTATGATAACGTTGTAATACCTTTAGTCACAAATTCGTTGCCAACCTTGACCCGCGGGCGAGTGATTCCCTTTTGCAGCTCTCCTGAATTGATGGCCATTAGATGTGCAACTTTGTCGGCCACTTCGGAGGTAGCGTTGGAGGAGAAACGACAAAGAATGAAACAAAGGGCGACCTTACAGATATAATACAGGTAGGAAACGAGGTCGGCAGTACATGGTGAGTGAGCAAGGTGCGCTTTCTTATACCCTCGGTGGAGTCCACGTTGGCCTGCTCCTCTCTGGGTTTCTGTTTGAACTTCATGTTTCCAAAGTGCATTATGCCTCCGGTGAGCTTGTACACGCTCATCTTCTCCTCTGGAGTGAAACCCAGGACATCAAAGGCTTCCTGCACACACACACACAAACACGCACGCAAGCACGCACACACGCACGCAAGCACGCACGCACACACACAACCATAAAGAGGGTCTATAGTGCCATCAACAGGCTCAACTTTCACCGTCTCATATAAGACATGTCTCCAAAGAATGACAGTAGAATCCTGTTTCTCATCACTGATCTAAAATCAGTAAGCTATAAATGAGCCCATCTTGTGTTTTACTCGTTTGACTCACATCGGTGAGCTCCAGTTCGTCTCCGTCATCCATGTTGTCCACCTGAGTGACTCCCTGACACACCCACATATACTGTTTGGGGTCTGGGCTCAGCAGTAGAGCCTCTGTGATGAATGAAAAACAGTGAAATCATTACTTTCACAGAAACTTTAAAAAATCCTGCTGGCAAATTCAGAAAAAAAAACAAAACAGAAAACCTAATAGTATCATTTTGTTGTTTACGATTTTGTGTAACATAAAAAAGCACCGCTGTTCCCAATACTTCTCTAGTTTACTACACAATACAGTGGTTAGACATCTGCTAAGACTTTATTAGATGATATTTTGTAATTTAATTCACATTTTGAAAAAGTTCTACAATAATACATTTAGGAGTTATAATGTGATCAGGCAATCTTTAATGTCTCACCAATGAGTTCTGGCTTCCTTGCAGACAGAAGCTGGTAGAAGACGTGATATCCCCTCTCGGCTGCCTGCTGGGAAATCACCCTGGATTTTTCCAATAGGTCTGACGCACACACCAGAAAACACTGTCTTTTAGGATCTATACATTTCAAATGTTTCAATATAATCATGATATTTTTTTAAAGCTATACAGTATGATGGAACAGAGAAATGAAATCTAAAAAATCATTAAATCAATTACAATAAAATGAATGTTCGGAATCAACTCACAGGTCTCAATGTCAGCACCAGCCAGCTTAGCTGTTGGCCCAAAATGGATGCGGATAAACTTTCCCTAAAAGCGGGAGAGAACATGCATTTTATCTCGACATTATCGTTTCATGTTCATGTTGTTGATCTCACAGTCTCTCCTCTGAGGGAACAGATGGCAAAGACATGTTGGTCCCGGGATCATCATCACCTCTTTATGTGTTGCATGCGAAATGCAAAGAGGAGGTCATGTGATCAATATGTTTGGGCATCATTTGAAGGTCCTTGTGTGTGTGTGTGTGTGTGCATATGCCTGCTCATTCAGTGCATTACATAACACTCATTGGGGTGTCATGATGGCAATTTATTATTATGTAATACTCATCAGGTGCCCATGGTAACACTAGACAAGTCGCCAGGTAACACTTTGCAAACGTGAAACCATAATACGCAACAGTTCACCAGGGTAAAATTACACATACAAAGCGTGAGGAGTTGTTGTTCCTGATGGTTTTTGCATTTCCAAACGCCTCCAGCACTGGATTAGCCTGAATGATCTGGTCCTCCAGAGAGCCCTGAAAGAAGACGGGGAGAGGAGGAGTCAGGAGAGGAAAGGAGAGGAGAGGAGAAGAGAGGAGAGGAGAGGAGAAGAGAGGAGAGGAGACGAGAGGAGAGGAGAGGAGACGAGAGGAAACAAGAGGAGATGAGAGCCGATGAGAGGAGACGAGAGGAGAGGAATTGAGGAATTATGGAATAACAAATAAGTCGCCATTTGAAGAATAAGCATTGGCAATGTGCCAAGGATTAGAAACAAGGAACAGTGTTTAAAAGAGAAGAAAGGAAACAGAAAAGATCAATCCTTTGTTTCTGTGAATGTATGTAACATGCTGTTAACTTATTATCTATAGTAATATAATATCATCTACAACTTATGTTGTAGATGATAATTCTATAACCTATAACAACATGATATTGATAATTCATATACATATATAAATTGTTTATATATGTGTTTGTGTATACATGTACATACGAATTTTTGGTAGAAATGTCCAAAACCCACTTAGTCAATTTCACAACAAGCCATGAGGCTGCCATTCTCATTCAAAGAAACATTGAACATTTACTTGTAATCCTATTTACGGGTAGCTGGAGTACAATGGCAGAAATTTTTTGCGTACAATGCAACACCTGTCTGGTGAGTAGTGAAGACAAAAAAAGTAAGAGAGAATACATGGCATACGAAAATAATAAATATGACACCAAGCAATCTCTCTTTGAGGGGGATGAAAACAGAATGAGGATTTGCTCGGGGGAGATGTAAGTATCCTGCTGGGACACAGTAGCTGTCACCTTCCTTCCCCTTTGTGCTGGAAGCGAGGACTGTGATATATCAGGGCGTTAATGTAAGTCGGGGGCCCTTGTTTCTATGGCTGTAAAAACTCTGAGAGTCAGTTTGGGGTGTGGGGGAGGTAGGGGTCCATCTTATCTGTGATTAGAACCAAGGTATTTGTACTGAGAAACGTACACACATGCAAAAACATCATCAGTGTGGAATAAAGAGGGAATAAGCAATAAATCACAGAGCCATGGAATCAATATGTGGCTGTGTGATTGAATGGGGCTCTAACATAGTCCAATGAGGCTCCTCATACAAAGAAAATTAGCCTTTAAAACTGTGTCTGGGTAAAAAATGGCACACAAATTCAGCATAAACACAAGGTCATAGACACAAGCTCTCCCATGCATCTCATAACACTTCCAAGATAGAATGAATACGTATGTATAAATGCTTGAGTGCGTCTTATTGTTATGTAACAAGCAAACTTGCTCTTTAGTGTTGTCTGAGAACAATGACATTTACTTGACCTTCAAAGCCCTCTTATATCCCTCCTCTTTGTCTTCTGTCATTCTCTCTAACACACACTCATACACACATCCATGTCCCTATGTGACTAACCCCACATATTTGCTGCATAATATGGATCAAAACAAAATTGTCAAAGTTACTTTGGCAAATTTTGGGAAGCTCCATTACTCAGCAAAACAGAGGCATAACAGCATTAGCATATTTTACTTCCTAACATAAGCCAAGGTATAAGGTTAATTAATATCTGTACCAAACAGACACATTCAAAGTCCAGCTATTTAATGCCCATGTGGCAAAGAGGCTTGTAAGTTCTTATCATTATATTAAATTTTGACAAAGATCCAAAAGCACCAACAGAAAAATTCAGGAGAAAGGCTGTGGGAAAAAAAAGAAACGAAGAGATGAGAAAGGAGGACAGTAGCTTCAGTGTGGAGAGGCGCCAAAGCTGGAGAGAGAGGAAAGAAACATGAGGCAATGGTAGGAATGACGGTTGAGCCATGGACAATGCAGGGAATGGAAGGGTAATGAATCAGTTTCTCCCATTAGAAGCAAATCCCACTCTTTCTGTACTCTCTGAACGGTGTCTTTGGTGTGTCGGTCTTTGTGAATGTCTCATTATTAGCTGGGGCTTTGGGCTAACACCGCCAGTGTCAGTGTGGAATCTCTGGGACTCGACTCTAGAATAGGACTAACCTCGGAGTAAAAGAGTGGGTCTGAATGCAGAGAAAAGGGGAAAAGAAAAAAAATATTTAAAAAATCAATATCTTTGGTTAAAAACTTACAAGGATGACAAAGCAAACAAAATAAAAGTGCAAAATAGAAAGAGATGAAAATTCTACAGAAAATGTCCAGCTAATTCAGACAGACCCTTTTGTTATGAAATTTTCTTAGTTTATTTTCAGCTTCAAGACCCGTTTTTTATTTATTCAGTTTTCCTCTCCACTTAATCTTTTCAGTTTGTTTCAAATCTCTCACTTCCTCTTACCTTAAGGTAAAGACAGAGCTGCTGAGTATACAAATAGTTCTGGCAAAGACTGGTTCTGGCTGGTGACTTGAACTTTGAACAGCAATAGGGAGCCTCTTTATAGATATATGCATGGATATCAATCTTATTATTTATAAGATTATAATTTGACATAAGGTCAAGTATCAACAAGAGACAATTAGATTTGTTGTTATGAGGTAAAAATAATTAGAGAACATAAATCTATTGGAGGATGAACTTATGTGTCTCAGGTTGTGACTTTCAGGGCAGAAAAAATGTGTTTTCTCTTTTTATACTTTTTTGGGAGGGAGAAAATCAGAAAAGCAGTGATTGTCTTCATATCCTTTTGCTTTGGCATCAAGTAAACAAATCACGGCAGTGCTCCTGCTGGCAGATTAGAGACAGTAGAGGGAAACTCTATTAGTCATTTGACACAGTGATACCTCTGTAATTAGCCAGCCGGTTGAGAGGCCAGCTAGCTTGAAGCAAGGCTGACTTTTTCAAGGCTGATGAGACGTGGGAGCCCTTGTTGAAGAGATGGAGATGAGAGCCGGAGCGAAAAAGAGAGCGAGGGAGAGTGAGAGAGAAGGAGAAACAGAATTCAAGGGGATCAAACCAATCCTCCGAGCTCAGCTTGTCCATCCCTCTCATTCTCTCATCTCTGCCTCTATTTCTTTTGGTTCTACTCTGTCTCTGTCAGCCCCTCCCCTCCCCCCACTGCCTTGCCCTTTTCTCTCCTTTCATTCTTTCCTTCTGCCTCCCTCTAGATCTGGCCCTCTTTGTCTTTACAGCTATCCATCTTCACTCTAGTACATCTTCTTTTAAACCCTCTCCTTCAATCCCATGCATTCCTCCTTTTGCTATTCTTCCCAGCTTACATTTTTTGTCTGTCATCCTATCTTCATCATCCATTCATTTCAGAGTTTTCTCTCCCTTTCTTCCCTATCGCCCCTATGACGTTCTAACTCGCTCCCTCAATTGTGGTTTTAGAAGACTATGCGATCAGAGCTGAGGACATGTCCTTTCTCTCGACACGCTTCAGCGCTCAGCACGATTACACAAAACCCTGTCAGTACAGTCTATCTCTCTTGCACACAAACACACAATCACACACTGACAGATACACAAAACCACACAAACATGGTTTTGTTACTGTGCAGTTGATTGACATGCTCTATACATGCTTGTCTGTAACACACTTTAGCTTTAAGGTCAGACAGCAGCATGAATATACACCTTGACAACAACAGTCTTGAGTGAGGCAAACATCCCAGACACAGACACACACTACCCTTGGATATGGTGTAGAGGAGGGATTAGGTTCTCCCTGTTTATCCCTGGGAGAAGCTCTTGGCCAACACACAGCTCTTGATGTTAGTGAGCTGGAAGCACTGGATCTTTCTCTCTTTATTTATTTATCTTTCTTTTTTTCTCTCTCGCTTCCCCCCCGTACGCAGTTTGGCACTGTGAAAGCTCTACAGTAGTTGTGTCTATAGTCTAAGGTGCTATGTCTCCCACAACATAAGCCTAGACCCAGCAGGAGGTGAAGGCAAGTGGCTGTTGCTCTGTATGTATGATGTGGACACACATGCACCTACTAACCCACACCCACACCCACACCCACACCCACACCCACACCCACATACACACACACACACACACACACACACACACACACACA
>CAAKHD010014352.1:379583-408127 GCA_901007705.1 Fistularia tabacaria
ACACACCACTTCACCCAGGTCAACACACACACACACACACACACACACACACACACACACACACACACACACACACCCACACCCACACCCACACCCACATACACACACACACACACACACACACACACACACACACACACACACACACACACACACACACACACACACATGCATCCGTTCTCTGTCTTGCTCTTTGTTTGCTTATTGTTTTTTTCAAGAGCTACAATCCTATTTTCTTTATCATTCAGATATGGTGCGCATTTTTCCCTTGTGTGTGCAGCAATAGCAATATGAAATAGTATATTCCTATTTGACCACTCTGCTTTTAGTCCATGTCTGCTGAAATAAGCTCCAGCCTTGACCGCTCTGCTTTTACTCCACTGTCAGCTGAAATAAGCTCCAGCCTTGCCCCTGAATGGAAGTGGGTCGGATATGAGATGGGCAGCAAATTTAACTTGAACAAATTGACTGCTGCTGAACATTTATGCGTAAGACAGTATGAGAAATGGTAACGACAAAATGGATTTATTGAAAGCTGCTAAACGGGAAAGTCTTTGTGGCGTATTTTCAAATGTGTATAACAACCATTGCTTGGCAGCAGGACATTACTTGCAATGAATGAAGTACTAATATAAAACTTGTTTTAAACACCACCAGTTTTAAATTAAAAAAAAACAACAACATCCAATTCAGCAGTTATCAATATTCTAATATTTTGGATTTCTTTAGGGGGAAAGATAGACAGATGCATTCAGGACGAGTGACCCTTTGTTGTTGTTTGTTGTCTTTGTGTCTTTATCATAGTTAGCTCACACATTTTCAGTTGCATAGAATCATTTTTGAGCCAGCTTCATGGTTTATGCCCTCAGTGGTGACCCTGACATCCATACAGGGACATGCACGTTGATTCAGGATATTGAGGACACAATTAACTCAGTTTCATGCAAATTGATGAATAGGACAAACATTCTATTTTCTGATAAATTAAAAGTATTAGTTTTGAATAAATGAGCAATGCATTAATTGTGTTAAGTAACAAATCCTACACTGATCATGGGATCATAAACCAACAATCATG
Source organism: Fistularia tabacaria (assembly GCA_901007705.1). Taxonomy (NCBI): domain Eukaryota; kingdom Metazoa; phylum Chordata; class Actinopteri; order Syngnathiformes; family Fistulariidae; genus Fistularia; species Fistularia tabacaria. The sequence continues at coordinate 380,662 of CAAKHD010014352.1, forward strand.
GGATGTTATTGTACATTAAGGGACAATAGGGACAAAGTTACATTAAGCAATATATGGAATAAGATCGAAATTACAAAAAAGGAATCCATAATGTTTTAAACAACAGAGAGGAATGTTGCTTTTTATTTGATGATGAGAGTTGTAAAAGCCTTTGTGCTGACTTCATAAATATGTTTGTGATCTCATCTCAGAGGAAGAAAACAATAGTGTTTTCCCTTTTGCAGATATGAATTAATTACTGTTGATAAAACACAGAATATGCAAATTATGTAAAGTCAGACAGCATGGGACACCATGGTAAATTGTGTGCGTATGTGTGTGTGTGTGTGTGTGTGTGTGTGTGTGTGTGTGTGTGTGTGTGTGTGTGTTCCCTTGAGTGTTTCTGGTGGTTGTGTAGGTTTGAACCTTTTTTTGTTAGCACTGATGTGTGAGCAATGCACTTCTGCTAGCAGTGCCTGCAGTGTTTGAGTAGTTGGTGCCAGGCTACTAACACCAACTTCACCTCAACATACATTTAAGAAGTGCCATACGTCTTCACATGGGATAAAATTTCTGCTGATATGTTGAGTAAGTTGGAGGCTTTGAGCTGGTAATGAAAGCTTTCTGAAGCTTCAGCAATAAATAAATTGCTAACATAAATAAAACATCCTAATATTGTAAAGCTTTTAGCCAGTCAAGCCACCCAGATCATACTTTATTTGGTCGAGCTGTTGCGCACTAAGATGATTGGTCCTGCAGGTTACAGCTAAATTTTGTAGCACCCATACGATTTCAGTGCTTATAGAGAATATTCCTCAGAAATTGTAAACCCCAATTAGCTCCCCACTCATTTCAAAGCAGTATTGTTCTTTTTCTCCTTCCCCCCTCTTTTTATTTCAAATTACTTGGAACCTCACTCAAATTGAGAGCATTGGGCTGCAAAATGTCATAGGTTCTGCCGCATCATGACAGTACAATTTCATGTATGTGTATGAAACATTCAAAAATGTTCATGTACTCATGTACTCATCTATCTTACTGACCGAGGGAGGCTGAGAATTTGCATGTTAGAATGACTGGGGAAATGTTCAAGCAAACATTTCAACTAATGCTTCAGTGATTTTGGATTCTTTCAGTGAGGTTATAAGGTAGAACCCTTAAGATCGATATTTTCTACGGTACGTATTAAACTTTAACCTGCTTTCAAACAAAAATGTTGTTGGATAAAAAAAATATATGAAAAAAAAACAGTATCATACACCTTAAAGTGAGCATTGCAAAGTAGGGTGAATTAGTTAGCAAGTAAAACAGGCATCCTGCTCATTTTCTGTTCTCAATTTCACAACAGCTGAGTAAAAATTAATTCAAGGGTTTCATTGTCTTGGTCCTTCTGAAATCCATGACTGAATGAATAAAATAAAATATCTGTGTGAATAAAATACCTCGCAAATCACAAATAGCTGTCTTATTAAATAAGCCATCCATCCATGTTCTGCCGCTTATCCTGCACTCAGGGTCGCGGGGATGCTGCAGCCTATCCCAGCTGTCATCGGGCGAGAGGCTTGGTACACCCTGCACCGGTCACCAATCAATCGCAGGGCCACTTGTATCGACAAACAACATTCACTTACTCCCTCATGCAAGGTAAATTTTCCCAATTTTTTTGCACTGAGGGAGAAAAGCCACACAGACACAGGGAGAACATGCAAACTCCATACAGAAAGGTTCCCTGTTGGTATTGAACCAGGGTGCTTCATGCTGTGAGGCTGCAGCACTAACCACTGCGCCGCCTTTAAATAAACCTACAACGCCAATACATTTGCATTATCCATGTAGTTACCCAACAACTACAATACATTTTTCCTCATTCTTTGCACTGCATTTCCACACCATCCAAGTGTGAAAAGACTTAACTTTGCAGCGCTTTCTCAGATTCTGGAAAAGTATAGCTTTCTGCCCACATTTACAATTTTTTACCCTCAGTTCACATGGATTTTATTGACAACTCCATTTGGACTCATGATTGAATAGATGTAGGCGACAAACCCTTGCAGCACTGTTGGATTAATAAATTCTCACATTTCCCCTAAATGTAATAGTGGCAGCTGAGCTAACAGAAATCTTTTCTCAAGGATAGTGTACAGTGGTTGGGGCATGGCAACATGAATCAGTTTCTCCGCTAATCGTCACCCAAATATAAATGGTTATAATAGGACTGATTATTTTTAGTAATGCTAATGTCCCTCAGTAACAGTTGTATTAGATCTGAAAAAGTTTGAGTTTTGTTTATGATGATATGATAAGATTTGAAACATTAGTTTTGGTATGGATACATGTTTCAGAAGCAGCTGAAATAGGTTCTGTCAATCTGTCTTCAGAATAAAATAAAACAAAAACAAATAAACCTGGAAATCTTGGTTTCACCAACAACTACAATCTATGTTAAGGTGTTTGGGTTTTACTGTATAGCTTGATGTTGTCAAGTCAATTTCGTAAAGGTGTAAAAGGGGAGATAGTGTCAGATCCTGCAGGGGTTCAGGGTCTGAGGAAATCAAGTTTCGGTAGGTTTCACCTCTATCAATTTTGAAATGATGTGAAATGGTATTACCTCAATTATTTTTGGAAAAATTGAAATAAATGGTTGTACTGCGTATGTGATGCAATCGTTTTCATTGACTTTGTGTTTAATACTTAAAATAAGGGTCGATTTACTGTAGATGCATCACTCACAGTTACACAACACATTTGCACATGGTGAAAGAGAGACTTTCCTCTCTCCTCTTCCTTGATAGGAAGGATGTCCCTTTCACTTTTTAAGTAAATGACAAAGATTTCCTCTACCTTCTGCTCAGAAGACAAATTGTAACTGCACCTTTCCTCAAGTCCTTTCCATCTTTATCAACTCCCCCATCCTCTCTTGGGCTTGTTTTCTCCCTCTCATCGTGCTCCCCCATCACTCGCTCTATTCTGTCCCCCTCATTAATTTGTCAGATCTCATTACAGTGGGAACAGCGCAGATTTAAAGGGGACAGCAGATTTGTTTAATGGTTTCATGGAAAGCAGCGTCACTAATACGTCTTTCCAACCTTCTTACTGTGCATGTGTTTGTATGAGTCCATTCACATGAGTGAAGTGAACCATTACACACACAGACACCCCAGTTTTTATGTCAGAGGTTTTTCTTTTTTTTTTCCTTGTCCTTGGAGCAGCATGAGCTGATTTCATGATGCCATGGAGGGTGTGTTCTCACTTTTGTCTCTCTAAAAATACAGGCGATACCTCAAAAGAAGAAAATGGCCAAGAATAACTTATTAGGGTACACAGTAGGTTAGGGCAAGGGTTAATGTGTTTAATAAGTCTCACCGATTTCAGCCTGAGAATGATCTTCCAGATTTGATCAGCAAGCAAAGATTGGAATAAACTCAATTGATGAAAATGTTAAATAGATGTTTAATTTGAAGGCTCATTGTGCAGATGTAATGGAATATGTTTCATCAGTGTTTTGTATTGAGGTTAATAACTAATTGCAGCCAAAATCGAGAGTATTCTATGCCTCAAAGTAAACAATAGGCTTATTTTATCATATAGAACTCCTTTTTGAATGGTCTTCTGATGTTGCCAACAGTCAGTGAGGAATATACAATGTAGCTGCAGGTCCCAGTTATGGAAACTACATTGATCCTAAATCCCCCACATTGTTATTAAAGTATCTCCTAAAGACTGCAATAGTCACCTCTTCTAACCTTCTTTCTTTTTTCTCATTCATCAGCTCTTCAAAGTACTCTTTCCATCTTCCCATCACTCTTCTTGCATCTGTCAATACGTTTCCCTCTCTATCCTTAATCGCCTGGACCTGCTGTACATCCTTTCCATCTCTATCTCTCTGTTTTGCCAACCTATATAAATAATTCTCTCCCTCCTTACTGTCCAACTGAGCATACAAGTCATTGTACACCCTTTCTCTTGCCTTTGCTACCTCTATCTTTACCTTACACTGTATCTCCCTGTACACCTGTCTGTTTTCTTCAGTCCCCTCAGTGTCCCACTTCTTCTTTGCTTCTCTGCTTCTTTTCTCTGTATACACTCCTGCATTTCCTCATTCCACCACTAGGTCTCTTTATCTACTTTCCTTCACGACAACACACCAAGTACTCTCCTACCTGTCTCCCTGACCACATTAGCTGTAGTTGTCCAGTCATCTGGAAGCTCTCGATGACCACCAAGAGCCTTTCTCAACTCCTCCCTGAAAACCATACAACACTCCTCCCTTTTCAGCCTCCACTACTTTGTTCTCTGCTCTACCTTTGTCCTCTTCATCTTCCTTGTCACCAGAGTCATCCTACAAACCACCATCCTGTGCTGTCTTGCGACACTCTCACCTACCACTGTTTTGCAGTCACTGATATCTTTCAGATTACCTCGTCTACACAAGATGTAGTTTACCTGCGTGCTCCTACCCCCACTCTTATAAGTTACTTTATGTTCCTGTGTTATCTGGAAAAAAGTGTTCACTACAGCCAATTCCATCCTTTTTGTAAAGTCTACTACCTCTGTCCCTCTGGATTTCTATCCTGGGATACCAAACCTGCCCATCACTTCTCCATCACTTCTTCATCACCTCTATTGCCTGCACTAACATGTCCATTGAAGTCTGCACCAATTACCACTCTCTCATCTCTGGGGATATTCTGCATCCCTTCATCTAACTCATTCCAGAACTCTCCTTCTCCTCTAATTCACATCCTACCTGTAGGGAATAGCCACTCACAACATTGACCATCACACCTTCAAGTTCCATTTTCAGATTCATAAGTCTATCTGAATTTCTTTTCACCTGCAGAACATGCCAAACAAACTCCTCTTTCAAGATAATTCCTACTTCATTTCGCTTCCTTTCAGTACCATGATAGAACAACTTCAAACCTGCTCCTATGCTTCTAGCCTTACTACCTTTCCCCCTGGTCTGCTGGACACACAGTATAGCCACCTTCCTTCTCTGCATCATGTCAAACAACTCTCTACCTTTTCTTGTTATTGTTCCAATATTCAAAGTCTCCATTCTCAGTCCCAGACTCTTGCCTTTCCTCTTCTCTCTCTGCTTCTGAACACGACTTCATCCTCTCCTTCTTCGGCCCACAGTAGCCCAATTTTCACAAGTACCCTGTAGATCATCGGCACCAGTGGCGGTTGTTGTTAACCCATGTCTTGACTGATAAGGTATGAGATTCATAGGTTTGATTCGCATATTTGGTCTCGGCAAAATGTTTTACGTCGGTTGCCCTTCCTGACGCAACCCTCTGCATTTATCCGGGCTTGGGACTGGCTCAAGGAGACACTGGCCTGTGCCTCCCGAGGCTGGCTCCAGGAGACACTGACCCGTGCCGCCCTGAGGCTCCATTCTATTATATTCCATTGTATTCTATACGATTCTATCTATTCTATGTTACATGACAAGACCCGCACCCACAAAAAGCAACCTAACATGATATTCATCAACAAGCCTTGAGTCTATAATGGAAAAAGCCTATATTTGAATGGCAATGATTGTACCTCAATTTTTCAGGGCTAGTTTCATCAATGAGAGTGTGAAAGGTATTGATCAGTGGGTTACTGATTTCTCATTGGTACAATCTCGGCTTAAACTAAGCTCTTGAATAATTATTAACCTTCAGAGGAGCCACAGCAAAAATCATATCAACAATGAAGGAGGGGCCAAAATAATATTTTATTTTGATTTCAAGTGGTATGGGGTAAAATATGTAGGGAATGATGCATAAAAAAAAGAAAAATGTTTTTTCTCCCCCTTTTTCCTCTTTTCCACCTTGACTGGAAGATTATTGCCCAAGAATTTGTGTCACACTCCTCCAAAGATACTGGAGAGAGCAATGCTGTACTACATAACAACCCTTATCAGCAACAATAGTTCAAAGTGGCTAGTAGATACATCTGACAAATAGCCATGGCAGTGAAACTACCCATTCTCACTGTCAACACTTGAGCTACATGCAGTTCTGATGCTAAGCTATTAAATAGAGAATGTGGCACATTGATACATGCCAAGATGTCTTTTATTACAAGTGGAGACAGTAGAGAGACACAAATATAACAACAGAGGCTAGAGAGGATGAATAACAAATTAGAAAGCAGGAAGGAAGGTCAGAGTAAAAGAAGGGGAAGACAGAGGAGGGAAGGCACACAAGAGAGGGAATTTAGCCTGACTTCACTGAAGTTCTCCATCTTTACCACTAGATTATGACATGTGAAATGCAATTGCTCTTCTCTAAAATGATATCCCTTCAAGGCTGACCTCTAATGAGTATTAAAGGCAAACACCATTCTGGCGGAGTTGGATATTAGATTTTGTCTTGAAAAGTGAATGAGTCAAACCCGGGGGTTGCCAAGTTAATATCACGGCTAAGAAATTAACTTCTAAAAACAAAATTTGGGGATTTGATTTTTGTCAGGCAATTAATCTGTAATGCAAAAGAAGAGGTGGGTATAAATTATGTATGATTCCATTTTGAATATAGTTTATTATTTGTGGAATTTCAACTCCTGACATTTAGGTGATTGTTTGTCATGAATTCCTAATGTGTGATCAGTTATGTCCTGAATAAACACACACTCCAATTACACCTCAAATTTCATGGTGGCAAGAGGTTAAATTATGGATATGACCCATGTTGATCCAACTTGATTCAACCCAGCATTTTATGTTCTTAACATATGTGATGACTTTTCTTGTTTACAGTCTTGTTTCCTTTAGCATGTTAATCTGTGCTATCTTGTGCTCAGGAGTACCTGGCGCCTCTTCACCCATGCTTGTCCTTGCTCTCAATGTGCCACTTTCTAAACATTTTGCAACCCACTGCAATGGGGCCCTCTGCACTTTTCACCTCTTCAAGGACATATGAAGACACGTGTTATCTATGTCTAGATCATCAGTCTGATATACTTTATCTTGTCTTCTTGTTTTGATGATTAGCATTGTAACCAATAGTGTACAATTTTTGCAAAATCATGAGCTTCTGTATGATAACACTGTTCAAAATAATTATAAATGTATCCACAGACCCATACAGCTGTCATTGGCAGCTGAGTATAGCTAAACAAACTAGAACTTTGTGGGGAAAATTATATTCAACTGGTTTTATTTTAGCTAATAAGGATCCATTGCAATATTCTTTGCCTTTTGTTTTGGATTGAGTAATAAAAGAGAAACAAACACAGGGGGAAAAATCATAGCAAGGGGATAGTTTACAAAAATAAAGCAAAGGGACAAAGAGTAGGTAGATTTAAAAAGCACACTGTGTGTTTTTGTTAAAACAAACATATAAACCACATCCCCATACCTCCCCGTCTTGTCCTTCCTACTTGCGCTGCCATCATGCTTGTGTGCATTGGAGACACTGAGATTGTACAGGAATAATTGCTTGAATAATTGCCATATTAACCTGTCGTCCTCTGGGGTGATGACCTGCTTTAATCCAAGAGTGAAGTTTCACAGAAACACACTGTGCCTTGCTCAATTATAATGTCCCATGCATGAATGACTGTGAATGTGTCAGCCAGATAAGAGAAGAGGATAAAGCAGGGCGAGGCAGCCACAGCAAGAGAAGTGTGTGTGCAGATGAGATGAGTTGGACCAGATACAAATTGTCATACATTGCGGATGGCTTCAAAAGTGAAATTAGAACTGCAAGAAAGATGGTGGATGGATGGATGGATGGATGCAATTGAGGGTGCATTTGAAACTGGGCAGACAAGCTGATGCTTTTCTTAATCAGACATGACTGAATTTTCAAGTAGAAAAAAAATATGCTGTCTGTCATATTAAAAGGAAATACAGGTAGACTTGCCCAGACTTCAGGTTTGTTTGGTTATTGATATTCATTTCAGGGGCAATTAGTTGTGAGTTACAATGGATGTGCTTGAAAACCATATACTACAAGTTATGATATTCAGGGTCACCACTAATGTAACATACCAGGAACAATTTGCCTTGCCTCCAATCAGGCATTAACGCCAGCATGTAAACAATGATAACATGCTTTATGATCGCCATAAAAACAATAATGAGGCTGTGAAAAATTGATATATTTATTGACAAATTCTCTCATGAGGCATCACAACAGGGCATTAGTCTTTCCATTGTATTATCTGAGTCTTAGGTCTTGTTGAGTGATTTCTCCTCATTACAAAATAAATATTGGTTCACTGTTTTCGGTTTGGAAAGGCAGAAATGCAAATTATGAATTACTTAAGATCTGATCTGATCAGATTAATTGATTAATTCATGGAACAATTTATGTTATGTTGTCTTTTTTTCCCGTATGACCTTAATTAATTAATTAATGCTTATCCCTGATCAGGGTTGCGGGATGGTGCAGCTTAGCCTGGCTGTCACTGGGTAAGAGGTGCGGTTCATGCTGGACCAATTACTAGTAAATCACATACTGTTCAGAGACTTACAACTGTTACAACTGGGCAATGTAACGCTTCCAATGAATCTATTGCATGTTTTTGGACCATGGGAGGGAACTAGGAAACCTAGAGGAAACCCACACAAACATGGGAAGAACCGGCAAATTCCACACAGAAAGACCCCCCCGGTTGGGGCCGTCTTCCTGTTTGGTGGAGCACTCATCACTCCGCCAAATTTTGGATACACGTTTTATCTCCTAAAGACACATCAAATTAGATATTGCTTATATGAGAGCTTTGACCATCTATGTTTCCGATGTTTCCCTGTCAGAAACTGTCAGTAAATTGCTGCAATCAAAGAAAATGCACAAAATTACGTAGTGACTTTGTTTTTGTTTTTCATGCAGGCTTTTTAGTTAAATATCCAGTTTAGTAATGTGATGGCCCACAATTATTAATGAATGCTTCACTTTACAGCAAATGTCTTTATTTATTTATTTATTTATTTATCCTTTTATTTATCCTTTTTTAAATTTATTTTTGTTAATGGGGAACAAAGTTACCAGAGTTACCAAATGGAAATTTACAATTTGGGATTAAATAGAAATATCTTGTGATCGCACACATTGTATTATTCAAATTATTTTTAGCACATATGTGCCAGGTTAGTCTTATTTCAAAAGCTAGATTTCACTTAGCTAATTTACTGCCGTAAGTGAGGCAACATAGTATTTAAAATGCAGGTGAAAACCAGCTGTGACTTTCGCACTCTGGTGGAGAACATACCACCTAGCAAGAGGAGATGCATTCAAATACAACATCTAATAAGGTGTGTTGTCGACTTCAGATGTTGCTTTAACGTGAACATAGTCTCCTACACAGTGTACAAATTTTCTTTGTTATTTTTTTTAGACTCCTCTATTGAAACTTTGAATTCAAGGGGCAGTACATAAAAGATAACAGCAGGTTGCCTTTGTATACGTCCAAAGTTCACTTCCTTAATTAATTAATGCTTAAAAAGACAGTCCTATCATGTGATGCTTTGTATAGAGTTTCATAAGAATGAGAGCAAACTTAGTGACCCATGAAAACTCTGACGCTATGCCTTCTACTTACTGGCAATTTTCATCCCTTTCCAGTCAGCCCAACTGATCAACCTGATACCTGGTCTATACTGTAGTTTCCAAATTTACAGCTATGATTATAACCCAAATGATAGCTCGGCTGGCTAATGACACAGTGGAAGCTGTGAATGTGGTGTGACCGACTTGGGTGTTTTCATGTGGGTACGATACAGTAATGGGATTAACACGGCGTACCTAAACCCACATTGAGATAAGCTCAGTGAGGCCATATTAAAAATACATTGCTGGCAACAATAGAGCTTCGGAGGGAGTGAGTGAGAACAAATGTGTCTGACTGTGCAATTTTGATAGAAAATGTTTAGTCCTAAATGGAACAGAATGAGAAACTAAAAATAATACATCTGAATAAAATGTCACTCAAAATTATAAATCCTAATTAATTCAAAATTTTCAAAACTCAGTAGAGAGCCAAATGACTCAACTAATTACCAAACCAATTCCATCGTTTGACTCTGAATACAAAAACACGATTTCACATTCTCACACCAACACACAAAGCTGTTTTTTTTATTCAAAGCTCAAAAAACATTTTCCTCATAAAAACTCTAAATGACTGAATGTGTCAAACCCTATAAATAAAGGATTCATAGATTCAAGATAGGATTCATTATCTATTAATCAAATTGTTATTTGCTGGAATTGAGTTATAAGGTTTAAATCTTTTTTAGGAAAATTTCCGTGAGACACTAGTGACACAGTATGTGATTTATTAAAAAATCAGTGAATATAACAGTATATCAAGGCATTCTTACCAAGCATTAGATACATGGAAAGGACGGGAGATGAATCCTCAAGCAAATAAGCAAAAGGCATTGAAGTTGTAAAACAAAAAAACGAGAAAAAAATTAACAAAAGAAAAGAACAACTTGTATTGGCTTCGCTGGACCAATACATGGACAATGTCTGACACAGAAAGCTGAACACATGGAGGTTCAAAGGGAAAAAGAAGGAATCTGTCATTTAAGTACCATGAAGACGATATGAATAATGACTATCGCTTGTAAGCAACTTGTCAGTCATGGAAAGGTAGGATTTTTCCACAGTAAGCATCTTCAAATGATGATGCATTTCACAAAAATGGAACGTATGAAGGTAGTTGGTGTGAGATATGAGGATACAGAGAATAAGGTTAGATGGAGAAGGTTGATTTGCTGTGGTAACCCCTGAAGGGAAAAGCCGAAAGGAAAAGAAGAAGAAGGAGCATATAATATGTTTTAATAGATATAACATTACCCAACTCAGAACCCTCTGGGTAAACAATAGCAAATCTAAGGAGTGGTAAGGTCCTTACCAGTGTGGTTGCGATAGGGACCAGTGTCTGGCCCCTGGCTCTGACTGAGACCCCTCATGGGGCCCTTGTTGTGGAAGATGCGCTCTTCATAGATTGGATCTATATGGTGATCTGGGGACCCTAAAGGCCGTAGGGGCTCCTGACTGTGCTGAGTACTGTAGGAACCACGAGAGCCTGCAGAGAGGAAGAAAATGATGTAAGGAACTGTGAGGGAGGGAAAATGGCTCAGAAAAACCAATGGACAACAGACAAGGACATGTTTTAAAGATAGTTTTGTAAGATGGATTTAATGGAAGAAGGATAACAAATATTAGGAAACATGGAAGGTGCTTTACAATTTTGATATCAAACAAAGAAAGGTGTAAAGGGAATGAGATGATCTGCACTTTGAAGGATTAAAAAAGGAGAAGTAAATTATGCCTTGGTTGTATGAATGGTGTTGAAAAAATATACTTTTAGTTTTTCAACTGTGTCACTCTCAACACATTCTCAAATAAAAAAGACAAAATTGAAAAAACGGTATTGATGACTGTAAAAAAAAAGAGGCTGGAAAAACTATTTTGTTTTTTAGGCTGCCCATTTTTATCCGATTTTCACTTTTCTTTTGCCGATCAATAGTGTTACAAAGGACTAGGTGACAAAAATGCACCACAATTTTATGTAGTGATGAGGGTGTTTGGGCTTGCACGAGTGACTCTGGATTGGTGAGACATTCAAGAAGTAAGAGATCGAAAAGATGGACTGAAAAATAAGCAAACCTATAACCATAAAGGCACTTAGGATTGAAAAGAGAGCAAGATGGAAACAAACAAACAAACAAACAAACAAACAAACAAACAAACACACACACACACACACACACACACACACACACACACACACACACACACACACACACACACACACACACAAACACACACACACACAAAACAGAGGAATTACTCTGTTTGTTTTTTTTATCTCCACAGCACACATTGCTGGCGGGCAGCAATAAAATGATAAGATACAGTACCACCCTAACTCTTTTTTGGCAGAAATCCCATATTGACATGGTAAAGAAGACACTGACAACAGCCATTTATTCTATAAATGTAGATAATAAATAATAATAATAATAGTAATAGTAAATAATAGTAGAACCAATTGTTGGGAAACCACAGAGGGAAAAATTATATGAGGAAAGAGGAGAAAATAAGAATATGAATATAGGTCAGTAAGATTGAGGAATCATGGCAGACAATCATGAGAAATCATGTACACACTGACTTATAATGCTATTTAAGACATTGAGGGAAAGAGCAATAACCCCGCAAAGTAACCATGTCTCATTAGCTTTTAGCTGATGGCAAATTTTGTGCTAAGGATATTCCAATGGAATGAATGCAAAGGGAAAAGCACACTGTTGCACTCAAAGATTGTGAATCCCCATCCTTTAAATGCAGTCCAAACTCCAGAACCTATCAGATCAAATCAAAAATCAATATCTGTGAGGCAATCAGCCATTTTGCCGGCTTTACAGCATGGAGCTTAGTACTCGTGTCCATTCTTTCTCTTAAATGTTCAACAAAGTGAAACACTCAAGGATATTATGTTTCCAATATTCCTGCCTCTTTTTTTTATCTCAAATCAGTTGGCAGGACAAAGTCTGTGATTTTAACCAATGAAATCTATTTTCTGTTTTATTCTATAATTTAAACGAACTGTGGGATATGTGAAGAATGGAACATAAAATATCTTTATTCTGTGATTATATGATCAAGGCAAAGATTTTTGCAATTGATTCTGCTAGATAGAAAGCGAAAAAAATCTCTCTATATATTATATTATATTATAAATATGTTTAAAAGACATTCAACAGAACAAACCAGTAGTTATGAATGTTGAAGAAGATGCTTACATTCGGAGTGAAAATGGATGTGCAGCGACTGTGATGTTATCACAACATTTCTGATGATATCTGCGAACCACCTTAGCTTATTTATCAGGTGGAGCATCTTTCTCTCCCAGGGAGGTTTGCCCTCTCATCCCTCCATACTTAGAACATTGCTGTGCTCCTTACACAGTGACAATAAGTTAACCTTGAGGACGTGCTTAAAAATCCAACAAAATTTGGTTGTCGTGTAGTACTAAAGCAGCACAAATCTCAGTCAAAGCACCTGCTGTGCATTGTCCTTTGAAAAGCACAAATACATAAATATCAGTGACTAGCTAAATTCAGTGCCTTGCTGTTTAGCCAGTAATTTTTTTAATAGTATGTTGCATTACTTGTTTATGTGCATTTACCAAAATTTTATTTCACTGATTGAGTTACCTGCATTCTCTATAATTCAGCTAGGTTATTATTAACCTCACTGTTATTTTACAGCTGGGGGTCTGGATATATATCAGATAAAATTGGAACAGATACAACATCAGCCACTTAACTCAAAAAGCATGTGGCTCAACTCAGTGTGACACTGCAGCTTGAACAGACAAAATTCAAGTTCCTCTTTATCCATCCCACTAATATATAATCAGTGTATTAAGCGGAGTGTCAGAGCTTGTACAAAAAAGGTGCTTTCATTCAATTTTCAGAGATGCAGAGGTATAGTACATCAGGGATAGTAAAGGAATTTCCTGACAGCTTTGCCGCAATTTCAACTGATACAGCATCTGATCTTGTACAGCAACGCTCAACCTTTCATTACATTTCTCATCAAACTATTAACATTTCCCACCTAATCAACAAGCAGAACTGTTTCACTAGCAAAGCGGAGAAATTAAAGCCCAAGAGACTCTACAACGTAGAAATCCAATGTGCATACACAGTTACTCTTTAACTGCAATGTTCTTTCCAGGGCCGCTTTCTCGCTCTTCACTTGGTGAGAGCAGGATACTGGTACATATAAACAGGAAAGTACATCAGATTGCTCTGCCTCCAATTCATCATCAGACGCACTGTGAATAAACCATGTTAGAGTGACCAAACCATCTTTATATGTAATCTAGTGTCCTTTCACTGGATCTCTTGCTCACAGATATTGGTTTATGCAAATTCTGTACAGCAATAGTCTAACTCTATCATTCATCCAAAAACATCTGTGAGGTTGCAGCTGTGACCATACTATGGATATTTGTAAGGCCTGATTTTGGAATGCCTTAAAATGTACACAATTTGAGCTCTGGCAAATTTGTAGGTTTCCAGCCTTCTACTATTTATTTATTTCATGTATCCATACTTAACTTGAACTTTATCCGCATCATCAATTGAAAGTGGTCAGTTGGGTGAATATCTACTCAAGCAAATATTTCACTGTTCAAGAAGAGTTGTTTTCTTCCCACTTGCAACTCCTCTCATAATTCACTACAACAATGTGTGACAGGAATTCCCTCGTCAGAACCCATGAAAATTATCTGCTTTCATTGAGGTTAAAGATAATGGAAAATTATGCACTTTTTTCACTTCTGTTGATAAAATCTTCAATTTTAAATTACTTTGGACAAAAAGTATGTGCTGCGAATGATATTAGGACATCTTAAACTTGAAACATATTTATAGCAGCTTACTACTGAAAATCTGCCAGGTAAATGAACAATAGCTTGCCTGAAGCAAAGGTTTGCATCAATATCGTGAGCATAACTGTGGCTGTGGTTAACAGACCAGCCTTTTTATTTGCCTTCCCAACAACGAAAGGGTAAGATGGCTCCTGTCACACTTCGCTTGTTTTTTAGCCGTGGTCAGATTAAATAACATAATACTAAAAAGGACAGATAATGATGAGGAAGAGGGTAAGAAAAAGTAAAACCTGGTAAGTCAGAACATCCGAGAGAAACAAGAGGCAGAAAATAAATTGTCCGGGTGCTGCACTCAACAGTTTCTTCAACAGTGAGTAACAAGCATAAAGTGGGAGAGGGCTTAAATATTTGACATCAATTAAATGTCATATAAACAGTAAACTACATAGGGAAGAGGCAAGAGGGAGACAGAGATGGTCAAAATAAGCAGGAAGAAACTTGTTACAGTTTTCTGCACACCCATTAACAGCAAGAATCATTCAAGCTCCTCTTTATTGCTCCTATCCTTTTAGTCTTTGAAGTCTTGGTAAGTTAGCTTTATTTCTTAATTTATTTTCTTTTACTCACAGTTCCCACTCATTGAAGAATTGGCCTCTTTCTTTAAAAGGGATAAGGAAATTTGAGTAGACAAGATTGGACGATGCAATGGCAGAGCATTCCCTCCCAAGATGTTTTAATCAGTAAACAAATTAAGATGGATTCAAAATTCAAAGACCAACTCTGTTCCTTCGATGCCTATGCAATGTTTGTGTACCTGAAAGAAAACAAATTAAAAATTACCAACACACACTGCAAAGGTGAGATATTATCAGCAGCAAACAAACATTTACATTATTTGTTCTCTCGTGAGTATATGACTCACCACCTGTAATACTTCCGGGATAGAATCTGAGCTCACACTCAATATATCAAAGACGATTTTATTATTCCAACCATTTTCTGGGGCAGTTAAGTCTAAAATAGAACAGGACCTTAAATTTAAATATCCAAAGGATCACAACTATGCCTGAGGCGCCAATGTCAACCACCATCATGTGTCACCGGCCGCAGTCCGTCTCACTATATAAACACAGTACATCTGTATCATTTACACATGGCATATCAACAGTATCTTTGCTGAAAAAAAAAGGTCCACGATGTGTACGATTAAATTACGGCAAGAACATGCTGACTGTGTCAACAAAATCAGGATCAGACTACAAAGATTAACTCTGCTGTATTTTTCCGATGAGGTTGTCACCCACTGGGAATGAGCAAAACATGTACAAGTTTTTTTTTTTAATGGTGATTCATATCACTGCATTTAAACGTTTTTTGGACTTAGATTGGTTTGATACATTTACACAATAAACCACAACCAAGTACGAAACAGATTTTCTAAATCAAATGCCACAACTTATCTCATTAAGTTGAATGATCTGTTTCCCACTGGGTCTCATTTCTACATAGTCATGTCATTCATTCACTGATAAAAAGCCCAGGTGTTGGTGAAATATCAACATGCCCTCAACACAAATCCTCAAATCCAAATGGGTTTGAGTTTAAAAGACCTATCAATTAAGATCCTTATGATCCTTATGAATACTTTTATGTAGTATGTATGACCTTGTCAAATATTTGAAAAGCTTAGATTAGTTGAAACAAATATAAATCTGTTGAAATGCCGCCTATATACATTCAAAACACATTGAAGGTGATTATGATAAACTTGTTTCTGTCTTCCAAAAAAGTTTGCTATAACATATATAGACCTCCTGTATTGTCCCAGTACCTAAGAAAGGACATCCGAGTACTCTCAATGACTACAGACTGGTGGCACTAATGTCACACGTCATGAAGTCATTTTAGAGGCTTGTACTGCAAAACCTGAAGGAACAGCTATCTGTCTCCCTGGACCCTCTGCAATTCCCATACCCTCTGCAATTCGCGTACAGGCATCACATGGGTGTGGAGGATGCACTCATCTTTTTCACACACAGGGCCCTGTCCTATCTGGAGATTGCGGGAAGCACTGTGAGGGTCACTTTCTTTGACTTCTCCAGTGCCTTCAACAGTGTTGGACCCACCCTCCTCAAGGACAAGCTGCTGAGTATGCAACTACACCCCAACATCACTGCCCGGATCCTGAACTACCTAACATGACAGCCACAGTACGTCAGGGTAGACGACTATGTCTCTGAGGCCATGACATGCAGCACAGGAGTGGGGTCCACATTAAAATCAAACTGGACTGGCCACACAATACAGATGCCTTCTACAGGAAGGGTCAGAGCAGGATGTTCTTCCTGAGGAAATAGAGGTCATTGGGTGTCTGTAGCGGGCTCCTCAAGACCTTCCTCCAGTCTATGGTAGCCAGCACACTCTTCTTCGCTATATTGTGCTAGTGGGGCGGTGCCAGGACTGCTGAGGTCAACAGGCTCAACAAACTGGTGAGGAAAGCCCGCTTGTTGGTGCCACTGAACCTGGACCAGAACCTGAACCTCGGTGGCAGTGGCAAGGGTGAAGGACAAACTGGGAGATATCCTGGACAATCCTTGCCACCCCCTGCACCACAAGCTGTGGCTGATGTGCAGCTCATTCAGCCAACAGCTCATCCCACCCCATTGCAGAACTGAACGCTTCTGACACTCCTTTATGCCCATGGCCATCAGACCATGTAACAGCAGTCTGGACAGCACACAACTCTGACTGGTTGAAGGTGCATCTGTGCTACAATCACCTTGCTCCCTCACTTGCTCACACGTGACGTGCCCTAACTCCATTGTCTATTGTTATCCCATTTGATGTCCCTCCATTGCATCCTGTTTATCGTTGTCAATGCTTCATTGTTATTGTCACTCTGTTTTAATCCTTACTCTTGTTGTTGTTGTTTTTGGTTGTCTATTTTCAACTTTGCTGTTTAATTATTAATTTATTTATCTTACTTTTTTTTTTTTAGATATATTTTGACAATCATTTAATTGTCTCTCCTATCTATATCTATGCTAATAATTATTGATATTATTATTGTTGCGCTGCTCTGACAAAGGAAAGTATTATCCTATCTCTTATCTTATGGGCGACCTGTCCATGTATATATAAATATAAATATATATATATACACACACACACATACGTACATACATACATACATACATACATACATACATACATACATACATACATACATACATACATATATACATATACATTTACTGTATGCATGAGCAGTTCAGTTATTGTACAGGAACAAACTTATGGAGCAGACATAAATCTGATTTAATGTGTAGTTGAACACACACGCGCACGCGCACATCGCACATACACACGTGCAAGCTCACATACTCACACCCACAGACACTCCAGGGAAAAGAATAGTAGATGATAGTTAAGTTAAAACTGCATATTGACAAATCCAGCTTTTGGCAGTCAGTCTTCTCTCTTGTTACTGCAGGCCCTGTTGTCAACTAGGCTGGGTTTGAAAGTGTTAACTCCACTTTCCAGCATCAAAAAAACAGGACGCTATAGAAAGAACAGCTATCTGACATATTTACTGAGAAACTTGGCATGGAATTAGCCACTATCGAGACTAATTTTGAAAAGAAATGGATGCCATAGGTTGTAGTATCAACCTGATACTCTGTAAATGGTGACATCAGCATAAGATTCTATCTGTAATTTTGGTTTGATGTACGAATGTGTATACTCTCACCTGCCAGGCTGCCAGGCCTCTGAAGTGTAGCAGTAGCATAAAGCTCGTGAGAAATCTTGTACTGGTCAGAAGCGTGGTGAGCAGCCAGCCTTTTTGGAGACAGAGTTGCATAACTCCCAATACCTGAACTCATCTGGAGAGACAAGACTTCCTTTCAGATGCAGATAAACTTCAGGCACATTAAAGATGATGTTGGGAGCTGTTGCAATTACTTCTTCTTTGATTAAAGTCTGTTGGCAGCTAAACATATGACAGCTGACATATTTGATATGTTTTGATTTATTTGGTTCATAAAGAAAGCTTACTCCTGTCCCAATTTGCAGATCTAATTTACCCTTGTTTTTATAACCAAAACATGACAATGTATAAAATGGCTTCATGAAAGGCAATTGGCAACTTGTGTTAAACATTCCCAAACCACTTTAGTATTAATAAATGAAAGTTAAATCTGTGAGCATGTTAAAAAAAAACGAAAAAAAACCGTATACCTTATCAGACTGGGATTTAGAAAGGATGGTAAATGTAGGTTTTCATAATTTTAGAAAAATTATATTTTTTTAGGATGGACTAAATTAATCTGACTTTAATAGATGGTTGTTTGAGAATATGACTTAATTTGTATTTTCTTTGTCATGATTCTTACAAAGTCAGTGACAATATAATAACATAGCACACAATTACCATTTTAATCCAGTTCCACGTCTGTACCAGACACGATGCAAACATAATGAAACTGTTCCCTAAAAGCAATTTTTGGAATGTAAAATGTCTGAAGTGTTCTTTACCTGGTGAAGAGGAGACGATGATGAATTTGCCCCTCCCCCAGCTGCTGAAGAATTTGGCGGAGATGCCAATCTCAAGGGAGACCCAGTACTTCCCCCTGATGTCACAGCAACTGTCGTACTAGAAAAAACAAAACAAAGCAAAAGTCACAAATTATTTGTCCCATAACAATATATTTATACACAATATATATATATATATATATATATATATATATACACACACACATATATACATATATATATATATAATCTGCAAATTCATTCAGAATTATATCTCAACCTGTATGACTTGGCGAGTCGATTAGCTGGGGATTGTTTGGGAGAGGAGGTGGAGGATGATGAGGAAGGCAGCCGTTGAGTAGTCGAGTAACCTTGTGTATCAGAAGCTGATCCCAGGCGCTGGAGTTTGCTGGGAGAAGCAGACCCGGAGCCACCTCCCCCTCCGCACAAAGGAGAACTGACGCGCTGGGCAGGCAAAGTGGAGGTTGAGTAGTAAATACCTGGGGAACAAGATAAAGTGGACAAAACGATACAATGTCGGGATGCTATGAGGGTGAGTATTAATACAGTATCCTTGCTGAAATAGAATCATTCCCTGATACCATTTCAGTTCACACACTGTAAAGCTGGTATTTGATTTAAATTCTTTAATGTGTCTGTTTTTGTCTCCAAATGTTATGCAAAGTAGTGCTGAAAGCACAATCTTTTTTTTTTATCTCGGTCAAATTGTCTCTATCTATTAAAAATAGGAGAGGAGAATTCTTACCTGCACCTGCCCCACTTTGTGATTGTTGCTGCTGAGCTGCACGACTAGATGTCACCTAAGGGGGGATGTGAGGGAACAAGCGAAAAAGGAAGATGCAGGAGTCCGTGAAAGGAAAGAGCGGATGAATAGATGGAGTAATTTGGGGCGGGGGTAAAAGTGTGAAGAGGGAAAGGCAGTGTCAAGAATAGGATAAAAGAGAATAAATAGCAGTGACCATTAAAAAATTAAAAGCACAATGACTTCAGTCTACCCTTTGAGCCCCATATGTGCCAAGAGCTGAAAGTGATTAGATCCCCATATAAAACAGTGGTTTGATTCTAAAAGACTCATGAAGCAGATTATGAACTATTGTGAGCTGATTGAAATAACCCTCAAATCACAGTTTTTCCTCCAATTTCTAACAAAGACAATTATTATACAGGGTACGTTATAACCATGAAAAGGAATATGAAATAACCTGACTAGTCACACAATTTCCACAAAAAACATTCCAACACTGTCAGCAAACCTAAACTTCAAATCTGCCTGGTCTTGACACCTTTGCACAGATTGTGTCATAAACCAAAAGTCATGTGAGGCATCGTGAAGAGTTTGAAAAACTCCTGAAACACATTTCCAATGCAAGCCTATGCAGATATATTCTCTTTTGTCTCTTGACAGTGTGTGTGTGTATGTGTATGCGCGCACGTGTGTGTCTGTGTGTGTGTGTGTGGGAGAGAGACACAGAGACAGAGAGAGAGGGAGCTACCACAGCCTCATGCAGATTCTTCAGGCTGTAAAGCTGATCCAAACACATTATTAAGATCCTGACATGGCTGCAATTGCACAAGCCAAAATTATGCAAACCCATATTCCCTGTGTCACCTTGGAGCACAATCCCCATTAAACATGGTACCGTCACAACAATAGTAAGGTATGAGAACCACTCCTCTAAACTTTCATTTTTTTTTTAATGAAGTCAGTTGGTTGCATTTAGTAATAAATAAATAAGTTGCAATTTCTGGAAGTTTGACTGACATTTTATAGATGACTTAAATGTAGGGATGTTCACACAAAAAAACACAGGGGTGTATAATTTCAGTAAACCTTTGAGCATCCAGTAACCAATACCTCATGAGAGCTCACCACAACATTCACCCATTCAATAAAAAAAAAAATCTGGACTTATGTTGCAAACCAATATCTAGTTGTGAATATTTTACAGCTGTACACTTGGGCTGAGAAGTATGCCTGCTCAGCAAACCTTATCCTGGATAAATATGGCAAAGCACAGGCCAACCCCCTCCCAATATTCTCTCAATGTTAGTTCCTGCTTATTTTTTGTTACTTTCCTGTTGGAGCCAAAACCTGTCTGCTGAAGGCAACAGGCCTGTGGCTTCAGAACTGCAGAAAGGTCATGGGAACAGATTTATCTCTGGATGTGCACATACAGTAAGGCAGATATTGGAACTCGGAGATGAAAATGGTGAAATTTAAAAGAAGGAAAAATGCACAGTGTGTTGTAATACGCGTTTTGATTCAGAACTGTTTCCTTATGTTTGTATTTGCCTGCGAATGAAAAGCATTTTCTACCATAATCCTGATATTAAAAAAAAAAGTGAAGAAAGGTTTAGTGTATTCACCTCAATGAATTAAAACTTGTAAGCCAGTTGGCATTTGGACAGTAGCCATTATTCTGAATGAAAACAACAATCAGTAATGTGCATGCTATTCTGACAGGGGGCCTTTCTGTATGGAGTTTGCATGTTCTACCTGTGTCTGTTTGGGTTTCCAAAGGGTTCACCGGTTTCCCCCCAAAGTCCAAAAACATCCATCTATCCATCCATCCATTGTCTACCACTTATCCTACTCAGGGTCACAGGGGATGCTGGAGCCTATCCCAGCTGCCATCGAACAAGAGGCATGGTACACCCTGTACTGGTCAATCGCAGGGCCACATATATAGACAGACAACCATTATCTCTCTCACTTGCATATTTGGCTAATTTTTTTTTTATTTTAACCGGCTGCATGATTTTGGACTGTGGCAGGAAAACCGGAGACAAAACCCACGCAGACACGGGGAGAACATGCAAACTCGAAACAGAGAGGTCCTCTGTTGGAATCAGACCAGGGTCCTTCATGCTGAGAGGCAGAAGTGCTAAACACTGCGCCACCTTGCTGCCCTGTCCAAAAACATGCAGAAGGTTAATTAGAAAAAATTGGAAAAATTGCCAAGATGAGTGACTGGGAGAGTGAATGGTTGATCTACGATCAACATGGTGATAGGTTCAAGGTGTACCCTACCTCTCACCCAATGATAGCTGGGATAGGCTCAGGCATCCCCTTGACCCTGAGTGCTGGATAAGCGGTAGATAATGCATGGATGGATGGATTAAAGGAATAATGAATGGATAATGGATGGATGGGAATCGACAATCAGATTTGGTCGTCAATCATAAAAAGAGATGCCACCTAATAATTTAGTTACACTTCAAATGGCTTTGGTCAGCTTGCTTTTTTAAAAAGACCTGTTGACCAGCTTGATTATTATATGTGCCTTTGATGTGCCCTCACACATATTCCTTAGCTGCTAAAATGAGTCAAATTAAAAAAAAAAAATCTTGATGCAACAACTTCTGTGAGTTGGATTCCAAAATTATCATCTCATTTCAAGAGCATTCCTAGTTTTGAGTTTAATCAGGAAGAGTCTTAAGCAGCTTGTTTTTTTTTAGAACTTCCATAAATAAATCTTTGTTCCCCCCCATCACAACAACCAGAACTATTGATTGTTCCCCAAATTGAGCTCTTTTTCTTTATGCTGTAAATGAGAAACAATGGGAGACTTACAATCAAATGTTTAGGGTTTAGAAAAACCGATATGATGGATAATGTTTAAACTTAGTTTATTTCACATTATACCATTGTGTGTTTATAACCATTTTTTAGCCTTTTTCAGTTACAGTAAATCTAAGACAAATTTTTGTGTGTATGTCTTTTTATATAAAGGTAACACATAATTGGAGTGGATTATTAAAAGTGTCTAATTACAGCCAAATAGAGGTCTCACTTTGCACATAAGAAACTATAAAGCACCACAAAAATGTCCAATATTAGTCCCTTGTGTTAGTATAGTAGGTTTTGAAGGCAAGAGAGGGATGGAGGGCTGATGGGATGCAGGGCAGATGACTGTGTTTAAGAGCTCTGTTCATGGTTTTGTAACTTGATTATGTTGAATACCAGATAAGCCCTGAGTGAGACACATCAAAATCGGACTCGTGAATAGGTGGTGGAATGGATTTATAGGGGGATATACGAAATAGCCAATATATAGATTGATGCATTAACAAAGAAAACTATTATTATAAATGATTAGCTTAAAGGATAGAATTAGGAGATTGAAATCTTGACTTCCCATGTATGAGTGTACTTTATCTGTACTCATCATTGTCATTTCACAGTAATGCTTCTCTCCTCTTCCAATAATACAATGGTCTATTTGAGGTGCCATGTATCCATTTATTATTTAAACACTGCCTCTCAGGGTTATAAATACCCTACAGAAGAGTAGCAACATGCAAGACCCATCTCTTTCACTCTCACTCCACCTGAAACTATCCCTCGTGCCCCCCCTACTACACAACCATACCTACGCACACATATGTTGCCAAGTGCACATACCTGATTATGGGAATAGAAAAAAAGAACAACAAACATATAAAAAACATGCATGTACAGTAAATGGAATGTAAGCCGCACCTGGCCATAGCAGCCGTGGCTTGCATGAAGCTATTCATGAGCAACAAGCCTTGCTGACAACACTGGCCCCATTACACTGACAAGCCAAAACATCACAGAGGAACATACACACACTCACACACACTCACACAAACTGCTTAGACAGACAGAGATGGTGAGTAGAGAGGACAGGGGAAGAAGGAGAGAGGCAAGAAAAGAGGACAGAACACTACAATAGCAAAGACTCGGGACAATGAATATAACAGAATTTACAACACAGAATAGAAAGCTGCTGCCTGCTCAATAATTCATGTTTAAATCACCTTATATCTTGAATTTTCCCCCGAATCCACAATGAAAGAAACTTCCATAGAACTGCAGAGGAAGTGACAAATGTGTCCACGCAGATATCGTCTTAACTCTCTCTTTCACCACCTTAAAAAAAGTATCTAAAATCTGTACGCGTGCCTTCAAAACGAAATCCAACCTGAAATCCCAAACTAAGTTTTTTTTCACTTGATAATCTTGTCAAATTGTTGCCATTTAATATCAAATGAAATTATAATCATATATCTAAGAGATAAACATTTAAACCAGACAATTAGAAATATCTTCACATCAAACTATATAACTCCTCCCCTTTCTGCAAGAAGGAAACCAATTGACAATAAAATCAATAAAATCAATAAAAGCAATAAAGCAATAGCAATAAAATCAATATCATGGTTGAAGTGAATGCATGTAATGTTGGAGCCTTCTGGCAAAAGAATTTCCTTCGGGATTACAGTAATAAAGTTCTATTCTATTCTATTCTATTCTATTCTATTCTATTCTATTCTATTCTATTCTATTCTATCAATCCCTACAGCTACTCTTTTGTCTCAGAGCTTGGATGCGTATACAAGCGTCAACATTTCTATTTGGAAACAATTAGCTCCCGTTGGCTGTAAAGTCATTTGCTGGAGTTTTACAATTCATCAGCAGACTGCTGTGATTAATATGTGATTCCTTGCTAGCTTTATTCCTCAAGTCCTTATAAACAAGACACTAGCTGTGAGTTCTCAGTGTGGAGTTAATCGTCTCCTTATTTTAGAATATCAGCATCCTATTACCTGACTCATGTCTCAGGAGGCGGAATGCTGTGTGACAAGTTGTGATCATTGAATTGCATTTGTTATTAATATTGATCAGGTAAAACCCATTAGTTAGGTAAGTACACATGATTAACCGCTTTTAGACACCGGATGACTATATCCAAGTTAAATTTTAACAAGTAAACAAATCGAAGTTCGAACCTCCAGAGAAAGAGGACTGCATGAAAATAATGGTCAAAGAAGATGGGCAGCGTTCGCTCAGACTGAGAAAAAGAGCTGCAATGTCTCTTCCGCTAGGTTACTTTTACAGTGAAAATGCTCTAATGTCAGGTCCTAAAAATCTATGGAGGTCAGCCAACTATCTGGACAGACAAGCAAGTTTTCATCGGAGGACCTTCAGTTGATATGAAAGAACAGTGTCATTATTTCCATTCCAAAACACTCATTGCAATAGGATTTCCTACCTGGTTGTAGCTGTGCACGGCACCTCCAACCTGCCCGCTGCGCTGAGGAGATGCTGCGGAGATGCCGTCGCTAAGGGCGAGGGTCTGGTTGCTATGGTAGCTGGCAGAGTACTGGAGCGAAGCCTCCGGGGTGGAGTTGAGCTGCAAGGAACTCTGGGAAAGAAGAGCTGGTCCTACCGATAGAGACAGGAGTGGTGTGCGGTTGGATGGTAGGTGGGGGTTGAGTTGAGTTTTTGAATGCCCATGTTTGTGTGTGTAGGTAAAGAGAAGCAAAAGGAAGAAGAGGGAGAGAGAGAGAAAGAGAGGGATTAGAGTGATATAGAGGGATTGAAGGCGAGGGAGAAAAATGAGGAAGAGAGAGAGAGAGCAGCAATTTAGAGCAGATAGTGCAGCAGTGCAGCACTCCGTGAGTTAGAGATGGCATACATAATTTATTAGCAGAGGGAAAGAGAAACAGAGGAACATAGAGAATGGGTGGAGGAGGAGGACTGGGGAGATGGGGAGAATGGGAGAATGGGAGGAGGAGGACTGAAAAGAAGAAGTTGTACTAGATGAAACACTTAACAACTTGAGATGTAGCCTCCCTAAGCATGTTCTGATTACCTTGTACTGTCATCTTCAACACACCTTCACTTGACCCCTAGTCTAAAATATATTGAAGAAATACGGGGAAGTAAGAAAATGAAACACGTTTTAATGTCTACTGCTCCTTTTGCTGGAGTTTTCTTAATTTGCCATGTGAAGAACCACAAGCCAACACAAATTCTCATTAAATATTATGTGGTGTTTGGGTAAAATTAACCCTGAAAAAAACTTGAAAAGGATTTTTTTTTAAACCTGAAGCTGAGCTGCCTTAGATAGACAGATACATAGAGAGAGAGAGAGAGAGACAGAAAGAAAGAGATAGAGGGAGAGAGAAAGGGAGAGAGAGAGAGTCCAAACTATTTATAAGGATTACCGTGGACAACTGAATCAATCAAATCACATTGAGCTGAAAGTGAACATCTTTCTAATAATACACATATATATGAGACAGGCTCAAAAGCACATCATCATAACCAGACCCATGGCAGTTGCATCAAATAATAATTCCTTCTCCGTGATTCTCATGCTGTGCTCATACGGCTTAGATTGACTGGGAGTAAGAACATAAGAAGCAACATTTTGAAATGTTTGAAACTGTGAGCAGAGGGGCGTGTTGCACTGGGAGGACCGTTCGAACCGCTAAATAGTCAGTGGTGTGCATGAGTGGTTAAATAGGTTATGTGTTTGTGTTTGTTTATATGTGTAGTTTGGTATTAATGTGGAGCATTTAGGTCTGTGTCCTCCACTGAAGAGTCTGAATGGTTTGTACCTATTTTTACTCCACCTCTGTCTCCCCAACTCTGAATACAAATTTGGAATTTATAATGTGTAAAATTAGAGAATAAAAAATCCTTTATGAATATGGACATCAACTAAGTATTTGTTTTCAGTTTCTACATTTCTAAAAAATAGGGAGCATTCCTTTAAATTCCCGCAATAAGTGGATACCTCAGAACTCACTGCCACATTAGTTTCTATTTTAACCCTTATTATGCTTTCCCTCTTTGGCTTGCTCTCACTCTGTCACTCTCTCACTTCCCCCCACAATCCCTCTCTCCCTGTGAAACAAGATCAACTCCTCTGCTTCTTGCCTTCACAAAAGACTTGTCTTTTCTCATCTCAGTCACCCTTTCCTTTTTATGAATTATTAAACAACCCTTCAAATGAGTGTTTGCACCCAAACTCATCGCCCGTAATCCTAAGCATTGGTTACACCAAGTTGCTGTGCAACAAAAGGTCATACATGTGTGGAAAAATGTTTGTGCAGGATGATGGGTAAAGTATGCAGTAGATGATGTATTTGTGGTCATGTGTGGCTCAGGGTGTTCTCTAAATCTGGGTATGTTTCTGTTGTGTCTGTATGTTTGTCAGAGGGCAGAATGATGAGCCACTCCTGGCACCACTGTAAGTACTTTAATGTGTCCATTGAGTCTCACAACTACACTGTTATTTCAGCTGCTCAGTTAAATTATGAACATTATATTCAAACTCTGTCTCGGACAAATTTACAAACAAGCACCTCACATTTAACACCTGAGGATATTGCTGATGTATGCAACTGCACACCAAGCCAACACAGTTTATCATCAAGATTTTCATGATTTGGTTTATATGTGTCTAAACACTTTATTTTCTAATGTAAAGGTGCATGCATCTCTGTTACGATACCTTACTGGCCTTAAGCGGCGCAAGTTCAGTACTGTACAGACTACTAGTTTGTGTAAATTTTGTGTAAATTATTTACATTTACACGTATATGCATGCTAGCATGTGCATGTTTACGTATACTGAGGCACAGGGATATATGTAAGCGCGCACACACACACACACACACACACACACACACACACACACACACACACACACACACACACACACACACACATACTAAGAATTATTGAGTGAATTTATCTACAACCACACATTGAGAGGCTTTTACAGGAAGTTATTGTATGCAAAAAGAACCCCAG
>CAAKHD010014352.1:408147-434620 GCA_901007705.1 Fistularia tabacaria
AGGCTAATCAATAGCCTTGCAGTTTCATTGAGAAAAAGTCATATTAGCGTGAAGTGTCTTCACTCAAGGTGTTTACCGCGACACACACACGCACACACACAGACATACACACACACACACACACACACACACACACATACTAAGAATTATTGAGTGAATTTATCTACAACCACACATTGAGAGGCTTTTACAGGAAGTATGCATTGTATGTGCAAACTAAGAAAAAAAAAAGAAAAAAGCAGACTAATAATAAAACTGATCCCAATAAGGAATCCATTTAGTTGGCAAGAGGTACAATGGCTTTCTTTGCAAATAAGATAAGAATGAGTTTACCTTATCACATTGTGGTGCATCTATGTAAGCATGCAACCTTTCTAACCAAGTCGAACCAGTGACAGCCAATGACTTCCTTTCTTTCCTTTGTGTTCAAAAAGCACACTGTACAGTTCATACATTATGGCTGTATATATTTAAAATGCCCTATTAACAGCACAGTTTGTAAAATGAACACAGTGCAGATAACAGATCCTGCCTACACAACTCCATAAATTGCCAATAGATATAGTATTTTTTAAATAAGAAACTAACAGATTAGTGTGTCACATTTTACTATGCATTACTGTTCAAATGCAGCAATTACCCAGAAGTACTGCAATGGCGTGAACAGCCATTTGTACTTCACTTCCATCTGCATCCTCATCTTCAATCTGCATACAATTTGCTTTTTCCAGCCTGTAGGTAAAGCCTCGGTATTTAAAACTGACAGTAGCACAGTGGTCTAGTTATGCACAAAGTCTGTTCAATGTGTCATGTCAAGCATGTAATACTTTGTATTCTGAACTACTGCTGACTTGTAGAGAATGCAGTGGCGGAGGCTTTTATTTATTTATTTTTTTTAGATACACTATCATCAATTTTGATACTTGTTCAGGATTTATAGAACATTAAAAGTCAATTTCTGTAACTACATTCATGTTAAGTTACAGTAACATGAAGAGCACTGGTTACTGACAGAAGTTTGAAATAGCCAGTTGTAGATTATATGCTGCTTGGAAGAAGTTGTTAAAAAATCAAAAGTTACACTTTTGGAAAATACATTTCTTTTTAAATATTGAATATCCATGTCATGAAAATGTACATTATTCACTAGAATGATATTGGTTTGACAGACACTGAGGCATTTATGGTCAGATTGGTTATAAATAAAAGCCATTGTTGACTTTAGGCCATCAGTGCTTTATAGCACATAAAGGGCGATAACACAAAGAATAGTGGGTACATTAAAATGATTTGCCAAGCCTTGTGTAAACAACATCCATCTTGAATCTCACTGGTGAGAAATATTTCCGACTATAAAATGCCTTGAAGATTCTTGTCTGATTGTGAAAATTAATTTGGACCCAGAGAAAGTAGTAAATCTACTTAAAACCCAGCTCTGATATTAACTGTAAAATGACAATGCTCAAAGAAAACTCCCTTTGGACAAAGGCGAAATGTATGAGACATAGCTTTAGCTAGCCGTGACTTTGGTGCTTCATTTGCATGACTAGCACTAAGAGCTCTCACTCCAGAGCTTCTAAGTTTTCAGATTTATCTTTTTAACCTTATGCATGTTTTTTGGGGAGAAAAACTGGAGAGCGCGGAGGAAACCCACGCAGACACGGGGGGAGTGAATATAAACTCCAGACAACAATGGCCCCCTGTGGAAATCAAACCTCTTGCCCTGAGGTGGATACGCTAACCACTGCGCGACTTTGATTATTGTTTTTAGAATTATTATAATTCTTATTGTCATCATAATTACAGATATATTAATATTATTATTATTATTATTATTATTAGTAGTAGTATTAGTAGTAGTAGTAGTAGTAGTAGTAGTAGTAGTAGTAGTAGTAGTAGTAGTAGTAGTAGTACTATCATTATCATAATACGTTTAGAAGACATGTCCTCATATTGCTGAGTAAATAAATAGAAAGAGCACATCCTTTCTGGTTCAGACTCACAGCAGGCATAAAAATGTAAAAAATGTATATGTTAGAAAGTCAAACTGAAGTGGGACCATGTACATGGCTACGAACTGAAAGAACACAAAGCTGAATGTCTTCATGCAAGCATTCAGGGTAGAAGCAAGTTATTTTGCCTTCTCTTCGCATGGCAGCACATTAGAAGCCACAGGCATAAAATACAAGGTTTTTCAAAATGCACTAGGCAAAAATACAAAACAGTTTCAACTTGGTTACGCATGAAACCCAACATGTTTATTTTGTCACATAGGCCAATATATTGGCCGACCAATATGTCATTCTATACATTACCAGCAAACCATGGGACTCTAACAGCTCAGTTTAGTTGGTAAATGGATGACAATACTGGATGTATCGCAATTGTATTCTAATGTATGGTAACTGGAGTGGTTTTGTGAGTAGAGATCTTCTGGCTGTGGAATCTTTTCCTGATATGAGTTCCTGATATAAGTTAAAGTGTACATACAGTATGTAATTATCAATTTAACCTTCTACGTGTGTGTGTGTGTGTGTGTGTGTGTGTGTGTGTGTGTGTGTGTGTGTGTGTGTGTGTGTGTGTGTGTGTGTATATATATGTGTGTGTGTGTGTGTGTGTGTGTGTGTGTGTATGAATATGTATATGTATAAACATACATATACATACATACATATACATACACACACACATATATATATACATATATAGGATATATATGATGTTGTGAAATTATATCAATGCTTAGAATTCATAAATGGATCTCTCTGATGCTTATCACTTGAAGAAAGAAAGAAGCGTGGTGTTGTGATGTATAATGGCTCATTTCTCCCATTTAATTTACTTGTATGGTGGAGGGACACAAATCTGATGGGGCTGAGATAATTGTTCAGTCATGATACAATTTTTCTGATGAAATACAACGACTGAAATTAAGTCATATTTAATTTCAATGCTTATTCTGATCAGCTCTGTTACAATATTTTTTTTACGTATTGACCAAAGCTGCTTAAGACTAGCCAAACTAATGGCAAAAAAAAGCAATCATGGATGAACATAGTATCGGCTGCTGCATTACAGCAGAACCAGTGATGAACAGTCAGGGGAATCATCTTGAAGAATAAAAAGCTATTAATGATATTGTAAAATGTATATCATCTATATGATTACATCATTTTCAACATTTTCTTCAGAAAATAATCGCCGAATCTGTGCCTTTCTCAATCAAATCCAGGCCACTGAGCCTGCCAAGTGCAGCAGTGGTGAGCCTCGCCTCGACCTCAGTCAATCACAATCTAGGCTGCTTGGCACATGCTCATTTCTGTTTCTCAGCATGTCACCATTATAATGTTTGTAGAAAAATTTGTTACATTATTATATACGCTATGACCTTCTACAGGCTGTGTAATGTCTTTCACATCAGTGTGTGATATAATTACTCTCCCTCATCGGATAATGTACTGCAGAGAAAAATCACAAGGTGAGGCTCCTAAAGGGGGCGGGGCACGCCAGCTAGCAGACACTTGTCTCTGCTGTCCGTCTGTAAGAATTTTAGGATAAAGTGAGTAAGAGCTTCTTCTTTTCCTTTTCGGTTGCTCCCTTCAGAGGTTGCTTCAGTGAATTATTCTCCTCATTTAACCCTATTCTTTGTATCTTGCATCCTGTTCTTCATCTCCGGCATATCCTATTCTTCCTCTTCGCTGCCTTAGCCTCTTTTCAATCCTCTTTATTGCTCTGGACTGTTGACGTAAAATAATTAAAATCCTTCACCTTCTTAATCTCCAATTCCTGTAGCCTCATGCTTCTTCTTGGGTTCCTCTCATTCACACACATGGATACAGTCTTGCTGCAATTAACCTTCATTCCACTCTTTTCAAGGGCATACCCCCACCCCTCGAGATTTTCCACCACCTGCTCCCTGCTCTCACTACAGACCACGATGTCATCTGCAAACATCATAGTGCGTGGAGATTCCTGTCTTGTCTCATCTGTCAGCCTGTCCATCACCACTGCAAACAAGAAGGGGGTCAGAGCTTATCCCTAATGTAGTCCCACCTCAACCTTGAACTTCTCTGGCAAACCTACAGCACACCTTACCACTGTCTCACCGCTCGCACACATGTCCTGCACCAGACTAACAGACCTCTCTGCCACTCCAGACTACCTCATACGATACCATAATGTCGCTTGAGGTAAGACCACAAAGGATTTTCGGTTTCATTAAAAAAAATAAGATGAGACTGAAAAAAAATAAATGTGAAAAGTGTTTTCTTGTTATCCCCCTGATTAGAAACTTGCATTTAAATTGATTAAAGCATCAGCATTGAAAGTAAAAAAAAGAAACAAAAAAGTTTAAATGAGGATCAAAATTGATAGTGTGTTGTACACTATACTTTTATTTGTTTACAATGAGAATGAATTATTTACAACACAAGGAGGGTATGTGCAATTTTCTCTTGCCGCTATAAAAGAAACGTTCTTTATGGGATAAATATGTTCCGATGTAAGTGTTTGTTTGTGTGTGTGTGTGTCAGAGTGAGTCAGGGGGAGGAATGCTGATGCAATATGAAACATTACCAGTAACAATATATATGCTGCCGGTTGAATAAAGAATAAGATACACTTTGGAGTTCTTACAATTGTAAATCTGCCTAACCAGTCATGAAACTCACCACATGCCACCTAGCAAAACCAAAGGATGTCTTCAACTTTTTCTATAAATCATCAAGAGCCAATAACATAAAATCAATAATAATCAATAATAAAATCGATAATCAATAATCAATAAAACACATAAAACATAAAACATTTACTGGCAGCTTACTATCAATACCCAGCAAACAAATTGTTGTTATTACCGCTTTAAATCAAGGACTATTGAAAGTGTATTCCCACTTTTTTTCTAATTCTAAATAAAGGAAAAAGAAATTGCTTTTTAGTCAATTTTTTGGAGAACCACAACATTATCATAATCGTCAAAAATTTTGGAAAAACTCTAAGGTGGAATTCAATTGATTTTAGGTTTTGACGGTATTAAAAGTTTGTCATAAAATGTTTCCATCTCTAATGCTATCATAGGGAATTATGTGAAAAATATTAGATTTTATTTTTCTTGGGGGGGTGTAAACTTGGGGTTAAGTGATTAAATTTGCTGTCTTTTTCATTGTCCAATGACATATTTGTCTTTAAAAATTCAAACATACAAGACATACGAAACACTTCATTCCATTCAAGCAGTAAACACTTATTATTTAACAACACACAGCAATGTATTTATATTCAGAGTATAATCTGTGGTAAAGTGTTGTTATAAAACTTTATTCAGATTTTTCTCAGCAGAAAAATGTTTTTGTGGACTGCCTATGCGAGAATAAACAGGAATTACCACTGAACTTAAAGGAAAATATGAATTTTTGTTTGTTTGTAACCGGGTCTGATATGAGCTGAGTAGCTAGATTCTCACTGACTAAAACTATTCAGACTTTAAAATGGGCTTTTGGCTGTTGGACAGTTACCCTGATGTATACAAGTCAAAACACAAAATGCTGATCACAGAACTTACGTTCTCCGCTGTCAAGTATTCCTGATTCCTGGAGGGAACGAATGCATGAATCCACCAACTCCAAACCTGTGGTCAACTCATCCTCAATATCTTTTTGTCCATCAGCTGATTAGTAAGAAAAGGATGATAAAAGAATGAGAGAAAATCAGATTACTTTAGGCTACAAATCAATATTCTAAAGTACACAACAGTCAGTAAAACAATAAAGTGCTTAGTCTTTAACTAAAGGCTTTAAAAGACACTGATCCTTTGCCGTTGAGAGCATTTACATAAACATGTTAGTTACACACATTAAATGTGGTGAATGCGTTGAAGTAATAAAAAAGTGAAACAATAGAAAAAGGGTGTATGATTCATGCAGATAATCAATGAATTCTGGCTTTGGTCTAGCATCTCATAGCTCTGAGAAGAAGTCAATCATGTTACTTAATGATTGTGGCTATATAATTGTATCATCCATCCAGTAGGTATGTTATCCTCCCAGTGTATTTTTGAAAGGTAGCTATAAATTCCAAATATTCCCAGAGATACTTGTGTCCTTGTTTGTTAACCAGGAAAAAAGTTGAAGACCTGTTTTCTTAATGAACTTTTTTTAGGGAATTCTGGTCATATTGACACACAGAATGCCAAGATGGGCCCAGCAAATCAGCAAAGTGATAGGTAGGCTCATATGTAGAAAAACTGATTGAAATTTTGTTTGTCCATCTGACAACTGAGCCTTTAATTATTCTGCATTTTCAAATTCTCCCAGCGAATTAGGACATATAGGACCGAACGAAATATGATGGAAATTCATGACAAATTATGACACTCTCCTGAGAATAATGGTTGTTCAGATATGTATCATTACTTTTTAAACCATGTAGAATGCAAAAACACTACAGAAATTACATTTGGTATAGTTTACCTTGTGCATTCCAGTGGAATTGCTCATCTGTTGAACTGCAAAGGACAGAGGATGTAAATCACAAAAAGTTAAAACATCAATGTCAAAAAAACAGCAGGACTTCAATATCAAAAGAAAATAATAAATTAATACATTGTATTGAACAGATGACAAAACCATGGAATTCAAAAAACAGATTCTTACATTTGTATGAAAGACATGACAACTTTCAAACTTTCAAACTGACTACATTGGCATCATGTGAAATTTTCTTTTTATTTTAGAGAGAGCAACCATTTGCTTTCATTATGTAATGTGAAAAAAAGGCAACTGCTGAGAAGTATTACTTATGTGAATCAGGAAATAATGTAACTCTTTGTTAAATATCAGATTTACACTGAGGTTGAAAGATTTCTACAAACGACAGGCATAAGAAAATAAACAGCTCCCCCAATTCTCTTGATGATTGTTGATTGATTTGCAACTAATGAGGGTTGGGGACTGATAAAAAGACACAGTGAGGTTGAATAAAACAGGCAGAAAGTGAGAGTATTGAGCTACTCACTGATCAATGAACATATAGACAGACTAACTGATACATATAGACTTACTTCATTCACACGAAACTGGACGTCTGAGATGGATGGCTGCAGTCTACTTAGCTTCATAGACTATTTCTTGTTCTACATTCCTCTGCTTTTAAAGTTGTTATCTATCTTTCACTAATTAGACTACCACCATGTTCATCTGTTTCCTTGTTAGAAGCAAAGAGATGCATCAATTCAACAAGTTGCACTGGACTGACTTTCACTTCTGTAACTGTAGCAACAATATTTTACAGACCATAGCAATGTGTTGTATCCCTTGAATATCATAAAGGTAAGAAATGGGTATGCTGAATTATGTTAAAATATCAAATACAGTATTAAGTACAATTTCTGTGCCCATTACCAGCACAACATTTGTTGAACTGGTTGTTTAAGATATTACCCAGTTCAAGAACCAAAGTTTCCACCTAATACTGAATATGTAAATATTGCTGTGCTTTTAGGCATCGACTAAAAATAAACACGGTCTGTGATTGTTATGTTTTATTCATTCTAATATTTTACTTAAAGAAATTGACATTCAGTTTGAGTATCTGACAGTTTTGAAAAAAATTACACGAATTCTTAGTTTACCCTCAGGATGCAGCCTCTGCTACATCTTACTAGATATATGAAAAGTCATTGTAAGATATACTTGTGCAGTACTATTGAGAGAAAAGGAGAGGAGTCCATTAGTTTTCACTTTTAAGGTAGAAATGTATTCACCTCAAGACTCAAGACTCAAGACCCAAGACCTAATTACTTAATTATCAAAAGAATATGATATGGGAAACTAAATACGATAATATATCATTTTTTTGTTACTTTGACTTTTTATCAAGAAAATGCTGATGTTAACATGGCAGGTTTTTTAAGCTATCGTTTTTCATGCATTTTATATGAATATGGATGATGCTGAGCACATTTCTGCTAGAAAGAAAGGTTAAAATAGAAAAGGTCACAAGCCAGCAGTTGATAACTGTTTGCCACACATTTTGTGGTGTTTAAGATTTTTTTATGACCTCAATAAAAATTATTCCATCATATTTCAGCAAGAACAGGAATGCATTTTAGTGACAAGAATCTTCATTTCAGTGAAGGAATTTTAATTTATACTGTCTGTAATTCCTTGTTTTTGTTATCAGCAAACTGGGTCCATAACATAAAATGCAACCACAAACACCTCTTCACCAAGAAATAGAAACATATACTTTTCAGGACTTTTCAAATCCTCAGAAAAAAACAAACAAAAAAAACTGAGACTCTGTAAATAATCCTAATTCTGCAACAGTGATAGTCACATCAATAATGCTTAAAAAACAAGAGGCTGATATCAATTCTATTTCTCTAATTGGATTTAGGAATTGGTTTGTTCAATTTATATTGCAGTTTATCTGAACTACAATTTTCAGACTATGTGCATATTTGTTAATGTTAGCAGGGTATATCACAAAAACCCAGAAAAAATCGAGCCATGCTTGTCAAACACACTGCCAGAGTGCAACTAGGACAGATCTGTGCGCAAAGAGACAACAACGGAGCTAATGACTGCAAATCCATCAACAGTGTTGTTAAAACAAGAGGCTTCCAGCCATTATCAAATTAGCCTCAGGTGAACCGTC
Organism: Fistularia tabacaria; assembly: GCA_901007705.1. Classification (NCBI taxonomy): domain Eukaryota; kingdom Metazoa; phylum Chordata; class Actinopteri; order Syngnathiformes; family Fistulariidae; genus Fistularia; species Fistularia tabacaria. The sequence goes on from CAAKHD010014352.1 coordinate 416,803, forward strand.
ATACAAAACAACCTTGAGGTAAAATCATCTAACAAATTACATATATACTGTACAGCAGTGAAAGAGCATCAAAGGCAGGAGCAGTTAGCATGAGCTACATCTTTTGTACTGGCAGGAGACCAATGTATTTTAGTCAGAACCATTACATCTTATCCATGACAGGTTGGCAGCTGTGGATAGATATTTCCGCAGAGCCTTGACAACATCATGTGTGACCTTGTTTCAGGTTGCACCCAAAACATGTAATGAATATTTTAAACTTGAGATTTATTATGATGGATCAAACCCGAATTGTGTTTAAATCAACAGTATTTATAAACAGTAAGTACACAAGTATTTTGGAGTTTTGATATAATGTGATTGTGTCTGTGTGTGTTTGTAAGGGGAAATGAAAGTGAAGAGGGGAAAAAGGAGAATCTTTGATTTAATGAATGAGACAACAGATAGACAGGAGAGACATTTAACAAGCATAGCTTTGTTCCAAAACATTTCATACTCTCTCCTGAAAAGCCACAACACAACACCTCCCCTTGTGAGGCAGCAAATCTTCAAACAGCAAACGTGCATAAAAAAATTACGTTTAGAATTTACAATTACAATGAGAGCAAAAACCCCTACACAGACACACACATACGCACACACAGGTACACACTCGCAGTATCCTCTATATGACGAAGTGAAACCCACATGCGTGCAAAATCCATACTGCTTAGCATTCTAGCATTCAAAAACATATAAACTGGAAAAAAAAAAATGGTTTGCTCTCATAGTCAAATTTGGTCTTTCTGTGTCTCAAAGGAAATTGAGCAATTGAAATGTTCAAGTTACCAGGCTGATGGATTCCAAAATAAGATACAACCAATGTCAACTTTAGGTTGGATGACAGGCCGGTGATAATACAATTTTATTACATTTCTATTCAATTTGTCACAACACGGAAAATTCAGGCCTGAGAGAGACAAAGAGACAGATTGATAGTGATTTGAGCCACAAACCTATGTCTTTGTGAGAACGAATCATTTACAAAACCAGTTTCAAATATGTTCATAGTAAATACACAAACAATGTTCATTTGTAAGAGACAGTTTTTGATGGAGCAAAATTAATGTAGATGCAATGGGCATTTTTCATATAATATAAAATATTTGAAAAAAATCAATTTCTCCTTTATTTTGTCCTGAAACTGGTAGTAATACCTTATAACAGTCGATAGGTGGCGAAAATGGGTCTTATGGCAAGTGCTTCGACTACATAATAAAGAAAAACTTATTACTACCAACTTTTGCCAGTTCACTGACCGGATCGGTGAAACAGTTCATCCTCCCCATCTATCAGACCTGCTCTATATGTAAAGTGCTTCCAGATATGTAAAATAGCACTATAAAAATAAATTGAATGGGGGCATAGTCAATGGAAAAGCCTTGAGAGGTCGAGGAAGTAGGGCTAACTGCTAAGTGCTAACCATAATAAACCCACATTTCATCAAATATTCTGGCCATTGCTTGTCAGAGATACTGAAGGTCATGCAGTCAGAGCTACTCTGATAATATTAAAAGGTAAGCATTTCTTGTGTCCCATATTTGTCGATATGTGGATATTAAAAATGACACAAATTTTTAAATTTAACATTATATTTATGTTAATATTCAGTCCATCAAGTATCAAAAAGTAGTTAGAGGAACTCGAATGAAACCAGCCCATAGTTGAGCACCAGGACAGAGGGGAATGTGCCCACATCTCATGAGAGTGAGTCGCTGAGACAGAGAGGTCTTCAACAGAGTTAATATCCCTTCATTTGTCATCTGAAAAATGCCTCTTTGTGGAGCAAAAAAAATAAACTTAGCTTCTGAATATCCATGCCAAGAATTTCCAAGAGAACTGAAGAGGCAGGGCAGAGAAAGACATGCAAAAGAGATAACAGATATTTGTTCATCAGCAAAAGAAGCTACATCAGTCTTCGAAGGATTTCTTGGCACACTGTGAGTGACATGGGCAATTTGTTTTGGACAGTGTCCCAAACAGACTTGCATAAAATAAATTCCCATCAATCAAAAAGGACAACATTTTTTTTCCTTTTCTGTAACTCCATTCGGATTTATGGTTATCTTTGCCAACACAAAGGTCTGATGTCAAGGTCAGCTAACTGTTTACTGCCGGAAGGGATTTTGTGTCCAGGATGCAGGATGGATACCTTTTCCAAAAGGATGCTTGAACCTACACTTTACTGCTGAGGGGAACAATATTGCTGCACAAACCGATTCCAATCTGAGCAAAATGTCAGCTGTCGGAATGACTACTCTTCATTGCATCTGAATTAAATCAAAATGATAGGGAATTATTCAATCCAAACAAGCAGCCAGGGGTCATTAGCAGTCTAGTCTTTTAGATTGGCCTTTTACATTAGGCAATAAACCCTATAATTAGCCAGGGATGGGGTTAAATGATTTCCCTCCTTTAAATTATGTGAGGCAGGTGGCTATTTATATGAAACATTGGGAAACGTTCCATTAAGTTTGTTAAGACAAATTATTAAAGTTGTTTTCTTTTACATTTTAGATGAGTAATAAAGAACATCATTTAAGTAAGTCATGAATATTGATTCTTCGCTAAGTGGTGGCCATATATCGTTGATTATAATCCCTCCCTGTATCTGTTTTTAAGCCCCCGCATGTTTTAAACTTGGTGTTAAGTTTATTCCTGAGCTTCAGAGAAAGATTATCTGGTTCATCTCAAAAGATAAGTGCCATCACAATTGATTGTTCAAAGCATAGCTGGCATAATCTTGTTTTAGGGTAGCAACTGAGGAAATGAGGATGCTGGGAGAATGTAAGCATTTACTGTATTTAGATGCAGGTACATAAGTGAACTGTACATGATCTGAATAATAATGAGTGTAAGAAAACTGATTTTAAGACAGAGCATAACTACTGAGCTCTGAAACTCCTTATGTATGAATGTGTGCGTGCGCTCGTGTGTGGTGTGTGTGGAAAAGAATGGAGGTTTGAAATTTTTCAGACTAACTTTACAAACAGAATATCATTATATTGTCTGAATATTAGATTGAGAGATTAAGTGGTCACTTGTTTTTATCTGCAACAAATAAATGACTTGCTGCAGGTTCATTGGATAGTTAAAATCCATATTTACATATTTGAAACTTTGTGGTTACATATCTACCTTCTGATGGTTGTCATAACAACAGTGCTTGCACTTTGTCATTGTCAGCATGATAGGGTGACACTAACCGTAATCTATCAATCAAAGCAGAGTGGGCTGTGCTTTTCATGTTTTTGTGAGACTGTGTTGAGACAGAAAAAGAGAGAGATTTTAAAAACTTATTTCGTAAAGGTGTATAAAACCAATCTTAATCCATGGATGTATAGTAAATAAAAATATAGTAAATATAATTTGAGATTGCAATATGATTTGGTGAGGTTGTGTTTAGAACACCATCAAATGCTATGTCAATGGAATGTCCTAATGTTTGTGCATGTATGTGTGTGTGTGTGTGTGTGTGTCTTTGACCATGTATGTTTCACATGGGTATTGTTCACAGAAGCCTATCACCCATGTGAAATCTGTCACACATTTATTTCAGAAAACAGTCTATTGTGCACCAACAAGGCAAAGGACAAACTTTTGCGAACGTGATAGCAGAATGACAGTTCAGCAGTCAGGCAGGAACATAATTGTCTAGCCAACATGTTGACAACATCTAACACATTAATACTGACAGCTGTAACAAAAACTTTTATTCTGACAAAAAAGCAAAGCTCCAATTACATAAACAGCCTTCGTCAGATATTGAGATTGTCAGTTATGGTTACATTAAATTACAAGTAACCAGTTTTTTCTTTTTTCCCCCATTTTCCTTAATCAAGTGACTTACAGAGGCACCTTTCTTTATTCAAGAATTACCATGAATGAAATAAGGCCTTAGGCCTCCACTGTGTCAATTAAAATCTTGGTGAGGTTAATGTTCTGAGTGATGGGACACAGAGCAGCATATCCAAGTCCACTTTCACTAAGAGACAGACAGTTGAGATGTAGCTTTCATTTGTAAAAGTTGTCCATCTATTGGTGGACAAAGCTAACTTCTCCTTTAACTCGCTTTTTATTTAAATGTCAACCCCAGTCAAAGCTATTCATGGCAAAATGATCTCCAGATCATTTTTTCTTTGGATCTTTCTTAAAGTAGTGTGATATAAATTTAACTTTTCCGATTGAACTTTAGAGGAGCGCCACGGGTTAGATATATTTTGATTTCCTGTTCTGGATAACATTTTCTTCAATGGACTATGTTCACTTTGTTTTCAATGTGTCCCATGTGTCTTACTAGTGTGAGTAAACACACATATAAAGGCATATATATATATATATATATATATGTGTGTGTGTGTGTGTGTGTGTGTGTGTGTGTGTGTGTGTGTGTGTGTGTGTGTGTGTGTATATATACACACATATATACACATATGTGTGTATATATATATATATATACACACATATCTATCTATCTATCTATCTATCTATCTATCTATCTATCTATCTATCTATCTATCTATCTATCTATCTATCTATCTATCTATCTATCTATCTATCTATATATGTATATTGTGACCTGGCACAGATATGTGGGCTTCCACTATAAACTGCACCTACTGCTGGTTGGCCTGTTTTAGCACAGATACATCTGCTGTGTGTGTCTAAATTAACAAGCTATTATAGTTATTATGACAGATGGGCTATAGCCACTTTGCATCGCCGCAGATAATGACAGAATACCACCATGCATAATTCACAAGGGATGTGTGCCCTGACACCAGGTGTTACCTGTATTGTTGTGCTTCACACAGACAGACGCTCTATCCATCAAGGGTACGGAGAAGGCTTATTCTCCGTACCCTTGATGGATTATTATTGAACTGTTGAATAGATCAAAAGTACTGCTCCACAAATTACGAAACGTAAGTATAAAAGTAAAATAAGGTATATCTGTGTATATATATAAAAAAAAATATATATATACACACACACACACACACACATTCATATACATATATACATATATATATATATATATATATATATATATATATATATATACATATATGCATGTATAAAAATTTAATTTTCAAGTTGCAATCAATCACTTACCATGTAATTTAAACATTGGTAGCTTCATTATAGATCGTGCTGGCTTCCAGCAATATAGGGAGATAGTTACATCACAAAAAAGAAATGCATGTCATTTGAGCAAGTATAAGCAGCAATACGATCATTGAAAGAAAACAATAATTATCCAGGAAAGATCTTATTTATTGATTTTCCTAATGATGTTCATGAATCAGTGATTCATTTATCCAAAACTGCACTTGAAAACACATATAGACAAACAATATATCTCACACACCAAATAATGCCAGCCAACATATTTCTCAGTTTTCATCAAACATGAAGCTTTTGCAATTCAATATATTGAACTTTATGGTATGTAGAAATTATCTGGCATTTGTCAAGAGTCTGCATGCCTCTAGATGCCCTGGACCAAGGTCATATTAACATATGGAAATTGGGTGGATAGATCTATTTGCAAGATTCTCAAAGGAGGGAAGCCAAGGCTGTAACTGATGCTGTGCCTTTCTATTGTGAGATGTCAAATCAAAACTTTTGATAAAACACCAATAGTGGAACAGATTAAAAAAAAAATGTTGCTATAAAACTTAAAGCCATACTGTGTTAATCCATCAATGTTTTGGGCCTGTCTTTGGCCAGCAGTAGGCCACACAAGAACTGTACTTCAGCAATAAATACACTTTTAAGTCCTAATAGCAATGTCAAGGTTAAAGAGCAAACTTCACAGTACTGAGTTATGAGTGCAGCCTTATATTAGACAAAAAGGAGGACCACCTTTGAGAGAGACCGAAGGTTAAAGCACTGGCTGGAGCAACAATCATTATTTGTCAAATATGTTGCACTTGGTCACTTTGGCCTCGCTCAGCATGAATTGCTTATAATTGATTTCAAGTCTTTCGCAAAAACTGAGGATTAAAGAGTCCACATTCAATCATAGAATGCCTTTAAAAGAAGCACTAAGTTTTAACATTTGTTCTGAGGTATGAATAAAACACTGGCAACAAACACTTTTCCCACCATTTCTCGTTTGTTACCATGTTATATTGTGAGAAAAGAATGGACAAGCTGCTTTTGTTTGACATTATTTTCCAGGCTGGATGAAATATCATCTGAAATTGGCCAAGTTGAAGGTAAAATAGCTCAAAGGTTTGGTCCATGTGTAGTTTTTTCCCCCTCATATTACATCAATGTGAATATATTCCAATAGATACAAGTGAAAATGTGACTTCCCATGTCATATTGTGTAACAGAATGAGCATAATCATTCAAAACATTTGTCTCTTTTCTACAGATTCAACTCTAACCTCCTACGGACAGTACAGCACTTTGAAACTCATACGCAGTCTTAGAAAAAGAAAAAAATGCACACTTACACTCAAGAGCAGTAGCTGATGTCATGGGTGGATAGGATGGCTTTGGGGACTGAAGCATTCAACCATCTAAATCGCTCATCCCTCTGAGGATAATCTAACCAATGATTTAGAGGGAGTTGTAGAGTCACTATCTCAAGCCGCTTCCACTTCAATGAAGAAATATATAATTGTGTGTGTGTGTGTGTGTGTGTGTGTGTGTGTGTGTGTGTGTGTGTGCGTTAGTGAGAGAGAGAGAGACAGAATTCTGAGAGAGGGAGGTTAAATGTTTTGTATGTTTTGCACCATCTCTCTTTATGAAACCCCCCATGAGAGCAATCTCTAGTTACACAGACAAAAAAACACAAATGCACACACAGGTTACTTTACTGTAAAGAGTGAGCTATTGTAGAGTGCTCTCATTGCTTAAAAGTGTAATTAGCATGCAGCTAAACATAAGGTAAATACTGTCAATATTTATGATTCAAGGGGGCCTGCAAAAGGAGTGGGGTAGTTGTTAAAAAAACTCATATGACTGTGCTCAAGCAGTTTTCCATTATCTACACAAATTATTCTGCACCGGTTCTGGAGGAGCTATCCCTAAACCTTGTTGACATTGAGCCAGAGATGGGACGAATCCTTAACCGGTTATGAGTAAATCACATAGATAGAGGATCATTATATCAAAATATTAATGTGTATTGCATTAACTAGATTGGGGCTGCCACGTTGTTGGGCAATTTTTCATAAACATATTTTCCATTGTCCATTTGTATCTCTGGGTGATGACAAGGGCTACACCTACAGTGGGGATATTCTTCCATACTCCAGTAACAACATGCTACTTTTGGGTTTATCTTGTTCCCGAAGAAGCATCTTCTCTAAATATCAGGTTTAGCCCTCTGCTGAGTGTCACTAACATAAAGTAATCTTGCAGCTCTTTTCAACTTCTGAAATGTTTTCAGATGAAATCAATCACGTTAATACAATTAGGCAGTTTGGTTTGTGAGCCATGCCAACAGTAAAAGGTACAAAATTTAAGAGCCAATTAATTTCTTAATGTATGAATGTATAGAAACATTATGTTGTTGTTGTTGTTTGTTTTGATTTTTTGCTTTTTTTTTGAAGAATAGCATTTAAACCACTCCCTTATGCATCTTCATTTTTCACTGCAATGATTATTCAAATTCATGCATATCGTGAATGATGGGCTTGCCATCTCTTGGCTTTAAGATGGTGAAATCTTATTAAAATTATCAATCCACCTAACTTGCTTGGTTATGGTCTGTAGGAGAAAGTAGTAAAAATTGTACACAAAATGAAAAGCATATAACATGAAGGCAGTGTCCCGCAAAATGGTGGAACTTAACACCTTTGAGCCATCAGTGCTAACTGATGTCTTGCAGCATCAGTAACGTCATCATGGGTCAATTGAGAGGGGAAAGCACCCTTGAAAAAATGATCATAAATGTATTAACTGGCCAATGATCAATGTAAAGAACAAACAAAAACCTCTGTGAATATCTTAATTCCCTTAATCTTATCTTGGAATTGATGCTAATTATTTACAGAGTAAAGGGAGCATTACATCATTCTTTAGCAGTTATCTTATTTCAGCTGTTACTTTGCATGTTTATGCCATTGACTAATCCATTCCAGCCCCTGCAGGGATCACTTATCTGCTCCATCTAATGCTTCACAAGAAACAAATAGTTATATTTCAGCACACAAATAATGCAATATAGGTATATAACTTGATGAGGCTGTTCCTATAGCCTATGAATGCATGTATGCTGTGAAGGGGAATACATTCATTGTGTGTGATTGATGAGAATGATGTGGTGTGACATGCACTGGAACCCTGGGACTGAGGTTTTAATTAAGTGGTAGAAGAGGAATTGGCTGGTCCAGCTATCACAATATATCACAATGTCTGTTCTGCAATGACTCAACAGCTTTAAGACTTGAAGAGGGCCCATGCCTGTGTGTGCACGAGCACACACACTCACTAACTCTCTCAAACACCCAAACACAACACACACTTGCACAAAAGCCATCTGGTCATGGAAGACAGGATTTTACTATCTCTTTTTTTGTCTTCAAGCAACACAAAGTTGTTCAATCTTGTCATTTTTCAAGCTGATGTCGACAAAATGTTTCAGAGCCAACATTTGGAATCATGTTTAAAAAGTACTTGAGAACTGTTTAAAGAATTACTCAGTAAAAATGTAAAATATGATAATTTTACCAAAAAAGTAGTAATATCTGGAATGTTGCACTTTCCTGATGATGCAGCTCTTTATTTTAAATATCAATGGTGATAAAAAGCTCAATTGATGCTGCATACATTATGCACATATTCCCAAACCAAAAACAAAATCTCCGAAACTGTATCCGTTTCATGGGTTTTTATAATTTTATCAAAGGGGTAATATAATGACACCAATTAATCAATGAATTTGCCCTCAACTCATTTTTAACCAAGGACATGTGTGTCCACCCACAGATCTCAAGTTTCACAGGCACCTGTCAGGAAAAAAAAAAACTCACTCATGACAACTACATTCACTATCTATGCTGACAATGACTATCCTGCACTCAGGGTTGTTGGAGGCCTTGGGCCTATCCCGGCTGCCATTGGCTGAGAGGAAGGTTCAGCCTGGACTGGTTGGCCATCAATTACAGGGCCGTTTTTGGAAACAAACAACCATTCATTCGCTCATTCACACATCAATGCAAATTTAGATCTTCTTCTGACCTACTGTGTATTGTTGTAATGTTGGGAGGAAACCCACCCAGACATGAATAGAAAATAAATACTCCTGACTAAACCCCCCAACGAAGGAATCAAACAAGGGAGCCTCTTGCTATGAGGCAGTAGTGTTAACCACTGGACCACTCAATATATTACCTTGATCATACTTCCTGTTTTTTAATGAGGCAAGTAGTAGGCATGATTTTAGTCTAAACTTTCTCTGGATAAGTTCTAGTTTCTTTTGTTCTGCTTAGTAATAACATGTACATCAACATCTGCTAATTTGCTACCTAATCTCAGTAAGCAGCAGGTAACATGAAGATCTAACACTTGGATATGTTATAAGTGACTATGGAGAACTGCTCTGATTCTCCAAACTGTAGGTTTAAGTGAGAAAAAACTAAATTAATATCTTTTTTAGCAGGTATGAAAACATTTCATATTTTGACCTCTTACCCAACTTTGTCATTTGCTATATTTATCTATTTGATGCGATACATTTAGTTTGATGAGATTCTGTATCTTACAAGATAAAACAAGGCTGTGAATAGAACAAAATGCTGACTCATGTTGTTTACTTGCAATGATAATTCATTTCTTCAAAAAATTAGGGATCAGTTTTGACTACTCACTTTAAACTGTTTGTGAGACTATTTCAGTACATGATTTATGAACGATTGGCAGGAAATGAATAGTGTGGACAAAAAAACAAACTTGAAAACAGAAAAGAAAATGGTGAGTGTAATGTACCAACTTTTTCTCCTTTGGTATTTCTTTATTGCCCTGCACAGCAGTCACTCGCTTAGCTCCCAGGTCATCCAGATTCATTGCCTTTAGTGATGACAAAGCACTCATAACATTTTTTTAGAAGGTAGCCTGGAGAGGTACCTAAGGGCTAGATCCTCAGTGCCTATTCCGACCTTAGCACTCTGAGGCAAACTATGAGTCAGCTTGCCTCATCAAACCATAATGAAAAGCAAAGAGGCAGAGATTATTTTCAGTGAAATACTAGAAAAAGGCCAGTTTACTAAATAGGTTTTTCTTGGTTGATTGTTGTGAGGTGGATGCTGACTGGAGCGGGGGACCTTGGTGGTCCGATCCACAGTTGCATAAGCTGGCTCTAGGAACATGGAACGTTACCTCTCTGGCAGGAAAGGAGCCTGAGCTAGTTCGTGAGGCTGTGAGGTTCCAGCTAGATACAGTCGGACTCACTGCAATGCATGGTTTGGACTCTGGAACTAGTCCTCTTGAAAAGGGTTGGACTCTTTTCCACTCTGGAGTTGCCCCTCGGTGAGAGGTGCCAAGCAGATGTCGATATATTGATTTCCCCTGACTCTGCACCTGCATGTTGTTGTTTTTTTGTTTTTTTTTATGACCCTTTTTAGGGTCTCTAGGTCTCTAGAGGGGCTGCTAGAGAGCAATCCTGTCAGGGACTCCCTCGTCTTACTTCTGTGCTCATCATAGACTGTCCATATCGAACACCATGTGCAGATACAAAGGTGTGCATCTGGCAACAGCACTCCTTAGGCCGCAGTTCAATGATCGACTTTGTGGTCATATCTTGAGGTCATATGTTCTGCGGAGGTGTCAATTGATCACCACCTGGTGGTGAGCTGGCTTCGATGGTGGGTTAGGACGACAGTCAGGCCTGGCATGCCCAAACGCATTGTGAGGGCCTGTTGGGAACATCTGGCAGAGTCTCCTGTGAGAAAGAGTTTTAACTCCCACCTCTGGCAGAGCTTCAACCACATCCCGGGGGAGGCGGGGACATTGAGTCTGAGTCGGCCATGTTCCATACCTTCATTGTCGAGGTGGCAGACCATCGCTGTGGCTGTAATGTGGTCGTTGGGTGACCCCAGCAGTGAGGGTCCTACCGGGCCTTGCTGGCCTGTGGAGCTCCAGAGGCAGATAACAGGTACTGGCAGGCCAAGTGGCATGCAGCTGTGGTGGTTGCTAAGGCAAAAACTCAGGCATTGGAGTAGTTTGGTGATGCCATGGAAAATGACTTTCAGAAGGCGCCGAGGAGATTCTGGTCCGCCATCTGGCGGCTTGGGAGGGGGAAGCAGTATGCCATCAAAACTGTGTACATTGGAGATGCTGGGCTGCAGACCTCGATTTGGAACATTGTGGATGGGTGGAAGGAATTCTTATAAGGTCTCATCAATCCCGAAAACATGCCTTCCAATAAGGAAGCAGAGTCGGGGTACTTTGGGGGGGACTGTCCGATTTCCGGGGCTGAAGTTGCAGAGGAAGTCAGAAAGCTTCTCAGTGGCGGGGGGTGGATGAGATCCACAATGGGCTCCTTAAGGCCCTGGATGTTGTAGGGCTGTCCTAGCTGACGTGCCTCAACATTCCATTGCATGAAAGGTGGGTGCATTGTTGCTGGACTGGCAGACTGGGATGGTGATCCCCCCTTGAAAAAGGGGGATCGGAGAATGTGCTCCAACTACAGTGAGATCACACTCCTCAGCCTCCCTAGAAAAGTCTACTCAGGGGTGCTGGAGAGGAGGGTACAACCAGTCATTGAACCTCAGATCCAGGAGGAGCAATGTGTTTTTTGTCCTGGCTGTGGAACGGTGGACTAGCTCCACACCCTTGTCAGGGTACTTGAGGGTGCATGGGAGTTTGCCCAACCAGTCTGCATGTGTTTTGTGGACCGGGAGAAGGCATTCCACCATGGCCTGTGGGGAATCCAGTGGGGGGTGATCCAGGAGTATGGGGTAGCATGGTCTGCATTGCCAGTTGTAGGTTGGACTCATGAGGGCTGGACTCCACCCTGGGCTGTCCTTTGTCAATGGTTCTTTTCATAACTTTTATGGACAGAATTTCTAGGCATAGCTAGGGTGTTTAGGGGATCTCGTTTGGTGACCTCAGAATTGGGTCTCTGCTTTTTGGAGATAATGTGGTTCTGTTGGCTTCACAGCCAGCAATTCACAGTCGAATGTGAAACGGTTGGGATGGGGATCAGCACCTCCAAATCAAGACCATGGTTCTCAGCCAGAGACGGATGGAGTGCCCTATCCGCAGCAGAGGTCCTGTCTCATGTGGAGAAGTTCAGGTATCTCAGGATCTTGTTCATGAGTGAGGGAAGGATGGAACAGGAGATCGACAGGCGGATCGGTGCGGCATCAGCACGTTCCTACCCTAACCTATGGTCATGAGCTGTGAGTCATAACCAAAAGATCAAGGTCGCGGATCCAAGCAGCTGAAATTAGCTTTTCTCAGCGGGGCTCCCCCTTTGAGACATTGTGAGCTCGGCCATCCGAGAGGAGCTCAGAGTAGAGTCCCTGCTCCTCCACCTGGAGAGAAGCCAGATGCTCTCTGCATCGGCTGCCCCCCCCACACACACACACACAAAACCCAATTCCGGATAAGCGGTAGAAGATGGATGGATGGATATATAAGCCTTAAAAAATGAATTTCGCAGAAGTGAAATGAATCCAATATTTCAACTTTCAGTTGTTGGATGACTTTCACCAACCACATGGCTACCTCATTCAGTGGGTTACAATGTAAACAAATATCAATTTGGGCACATCCACAGCAGGTGACAAAAGTCACAATGACAAGTGTAATCACAGCATCCAGTTCTGGCTCTTGAGAGGAACCTGCCCCCACACCCAACCCAAGCCCACAAAGAATCAATTGATATGCTCACTGTTCTAATGTAAATCCCTTCAAATTTTTTTTTTTTAACATAGGATGCTTGAACAGTATGTGTTACTATGCTGGTGCAATAAATTACTCAAATCCATTACTTTTGCTGTCTCTGTGTGGACCTCTATTAAGAAAAATCCAGGTCAAAAGCTTACAGCCTGAACAAACAGTTTGTCTTGTAGGTCGAGATGCATACACTTTCACTTAGAATTTAAATGAGATAGCATAGGGTTCACAAATTCCTGGGAAGCTTTGAGCAAAGAAACACAAAGTGTATGCATATGCATACACATATACACTCAGCATGCACTCTTTGACATGCGAACACACACAAATACACACACACACACACACACACACAAACACACACACACACACACACGTACCATCCATAAGTATAAAATCTTGAATTGCTCCAGGCGTTGATTTCTTTTGGCCGCAGGATATAGTGTCTCAAGAGGACTGAATCATTCTCTTTTTCCTCCTGCCCTCATGGTCTTGTCTTTTTCAATCTCACAGAGAAACTCATGCTTTTGAGAACATCCTGAAGAGGACAAGAACTTGAAAGACCCATGATTTAAGTCCTGCATGATAATTACCATGAGCTAAGTCTTTGGGACCATCATCACTGCATCTGCATATTCACTTCAATTTTACTTGAATTTTAAAACTTTTATCTTCTCTTTTCCTATCTTTACTTTCATCCATCTAGTTAGAATCATCCTTTCTCCTACCAGCACTTTCCTTCCAAACTACCCCCCCTCCCATTATTATAATCTCTATTTGTCATTCTTGATTTCAGCTTCAGGCCTAAATATATCTTGCTATAAAATAAGATAAGATAAGAAAAGATAAGATAAGATAAGATAAGATAAGATAAGATAAGATAAGATAAGATAAGATAAGATAAGATAAGATAAGATAAGATAAGATAAGATAAGATAAGATAAGATAAGATAAGATAAGATAAGATAAGATAAGATAATACTTTATTGATCCCCATTGGGGAAATTGTCTTGTCACAGCAACGCAACAATCACAATATTGAAGAAAGAAAAAAGAATGGGCAGCAAGGTGAACAACCAAAGTGACAAAATAGAAAACGGAATGAAAATCAATCAATAAATAAATAAAAATGATCAAATATAAAAAAGTAAGGGTGAGAATAGACAACCCAAAATGACAACAACAAGGGCAAGAATAGAAACAGAGTGACAACAACAACAATGACAAAGATAAACAGGATGCAATGGAGTGACACCAACAGGAATAATAAATAGACAATGGAGTTAGGGCACAACATATGTGAGACGGTGAGGTAGTGAGGTCATGGTAGCACATCTGCACCTCCAACCAGTCAGAGATGTGTGCTATCCAGACTGTTGTTATACAGTCTGATGGCCGTGGGCACAAAGGAGTGTCTAAAGCGTTTGGCTCTGCACCGGGGTGGGATGAGCAGTTGGCTGAATGAGCTGCACATCAGCCACAGCTTGTGGTGCAGGGGGTGGAAAGGATTGTCCAGGATATCTCCCAGTTTGTCCTTCACCCTTGCCACTGCCACCGATTCAAAATGGTCCACGTTCAGTCCCACCACCAAGCGGCCTTTCCTCACTAGGATGTTGAGCAATGCCTGGCAATGCCCCACCAGCGCACTATAGCGAGGAGGAGTGTGCTGGCTACCATAGACTGGTAGAAGGTCTTTAGAAGCCTGCTATAGACACCAAACAACCAAACAACCTCTGTCTCCTTAGGAAGAACATCCTGCTCTGACTCTTCCTGTAGAGGGCATATGTGTTATGTGTGCAGTCCAGATCATTTTTAATGTGGACCCAAAGGTCTTGGGGACCCCTTGGTCTTGGAGATGTTAAGTAGGAGCTAGTTCTGGTTGCTCCACTCAGCAAAACTCGCAATCGGGTCTCTGTACTCGTCCTCTTCCTCGTTGTTGATGGATCCAACGATAGAAGAGTCATAACAGAACTTCTGGAGGTGGCAGGAACTGGAGAAAAAGAATGGAGACAGGACAGCACCTTGGGGCACTCCTGTGCTGTATGCCATGGCCTCAGAAACACAGCCGTCCACCCTGATGTCCTGCGGTCATCCAGTGAGGTAGACCAGGATCCAGGCATTGATGTCCGGGTGAAGTTTTGTACTCAGCAGCTTGTCCTTGAGGAGGGTGGGTTGGACGCTGTTGAAAGCACTGGACAAGTCAAAGAAAGTGACTCTCACAATGCTTCCATCACCCTCCAGATGGGACAGGGCCATGTGTGTGAGGAAGATGATTACATCCTCCACACCTATGTGCTGCCTGTACGCAAACCACAGAGGGTCCAGGGAAGCAGTTAGCCGTTCCCTCAGATGCTTGAGTATGAGCCTCTCGAATGACTTCATGACATGTGACGTTAGTGCCGCCAGCCTGTAGTTATTGAGAGCACTCGGACATCTTTCCTTAGGTTCTGGGACAGTCTTCCAAAGGTCAGCATCTTCAGCAACCTCAAGGAGAGATTGAATGGGTGCTGGAAGACCACATACTCAAGTAACCTTGAGGATCCTGGGGCAGATATTGTCCGGCCCACTGTCTTTGTTCTGCCTCCACCTGGCGAATTCCCTCTGCACCTGGCTAGAGGTTAGGCTGAAGTCGTGGTTGGGGAGAGGGTGGAGGGGAGATGTGTCTGTGTCAGTACTGAAGGGGATGCGTGGGGGGGAGTAGTGTTTGTGTGTTTGTCAATGTTCTGGTGGGTGTTGTAGGGGGCTGGGGAGGGCTGTTTGTGGAAGCTTCCGGTGGGCAGGAGGAGGGGGATGGGGGGAGGCAAGGTGTTGGTGTGGCAGGGAGCAGCGCCTACAGCAGAGGTGTGAGAGGGTGAGGAGGTGTGGAATGGGGGCTCAGGTCCACTGTCAGAGCTCACCAGGGTGTCAAACCTATTGAAGAAAAGATTTAACTCCACAGCAAATTCAGGGCCCCCTTTGGTTCCAGGTGTGGTTTTCCCACAGCCTGTCATCTTCCTCACCTCTCTCCAGACCTCTTTCATCTTGTTCTGCTCCATTTTGGACTCTACCTTTTCCTTAAAGTTGAGTTTTGCCTCCCACAGCTCTTTCCTTAGCTCCATATTAATTTAATCAAACAACAATGGGTAGGATATAAAGACATTAAAATGTGACTTTTTCATTGAATTCAAAAGCTTACCTTTCCTATAATTAATTAAATATAAATACATAGCAATATGAAAACCAGAGAGTTCAAGCCAAGTTAACATTACATTATACATTGTCCTTTATTTTGTGCCCACTGGTTGTGCATGACTTGAAACAGAAGACTGCAGCTTTGTGGCACTATGAAAAAATGTAATTACATAAAATGGCTGCCATGCCAAATTCCCTTCAAAAGCTGGTTTCAAGAGAGACCATTTGGATGACTGAATTGAAGGAAAAATAATTTCCGTATAATTCTAAGCCTTAATTGATGACTGATAACGTCAACTAAATAAAAGTCGATGATGTCAAGCCCCATCTCTCATCAGGCACGGTCCTCAATCATTTCAACTCGACAATCATTCAAGCCCTCCTCAAAGCTCAAGCACTCAGCTCAATATTTTGAGCACCTTTTCTACCATCTCCAAATTTCCAATTCTGGCCAAGATTTAGGCGACAATAATTGCAAGACATGTTATCTTATTTGTGATAGGCAACAGTCTTAGGATTTTCTTAAATTTATGTTTATGTTTAATAATTTACACAATATTAGTTTAGTTTTTACACAGAGCTTAAATATTGCTGTCAAATAGTTTCCTTGTTTGAATATTAATTCATGCATTGGCAAATCTCGTTAAAAATTACTGCTAACTCAATGAACTAATACTTAAGCAAATCTTTCCCGACTTCTGAAAATGGAAAACTACTTCTGGTGAAAATCACACCCTTTTTAGCCAAAATACTTATCATATTTGAGAATAGATTGTAATATTCAGTGTTTACTTTGAACGCCCTGTGACAAGGCCCTCAGAACATCAAAAGTAGCTTGAGGTCCTTATGTAAGTCCCAACTTGAGATCTTTACAGAGAAACACAAGGACTTTGCTACCAGGTTCTGTCACTACAACAACTGACTTGCTGGATTATTAACTATGCACTCCTTTCAATCTTGTCGCTGAAAAATTTCATGGCAACATCACATCCATACGATCTGGCAAACCAAAAAAATAAACCTCACATATCCAGTGTTACAGTAACCAAAAAATATAGAATAAGAGCAACTCTTTCTGATTATATTTACAGCAAGAATAAATTTCTCATAAATGCATGAAAATAAATGATGTACACTGGTTTTCAAACCAAATTATATCCACACACACACACAATGAGCAATGAGCACACATAAAGTTTTGTTTTGTAGGTTCAGTGGAAGTTAAGCACAGTGGGTTACCTCAGCACTGATCAAATATGTCTACTATGTAAAAAAGCAGGAAAAAGCAGAAACAAAATGTCAATTATTCCTCTGAGCCAATCACTTATATGTGTACCGCACTGTCTCACGAAAATGAGAGAGGGAATTTCAAGGAATGTGCTGACAATGTAAATTCTATTCATATATACAAATATTACCAACGGAGCAAACAAGTCATAGGATCATGTGTGGTCAAATAGCTATCAGGTGTTATATAACCTTGGAGGGCATTATCTGCAACAGAATGTGTTGACAAGCTAATATTTCTCTCTCTGCCTTCCTATTAATTCCTTTGTTGTCACCCACCACCCTTCTTTTTGGTATCAGTTTCTTTCTTTCTCTGTATTTATTTATCTTTCTCTGTTATTGGCTTATTAGAGTGTTTCTCATTCATGCACACACTCAAACACACACACACACACACACACACACACACACACACACACACACACACACACACACACACACACACACACACACACACACA
>CAAKHD010014352.1:449560-459838 GCA_901007705.1 Fistularia tabacaria
TTTTCAGAGCAAACCTCCAACTCTCATGATTTTCCTCAACCTGTTCCCTGCTCTCACTACAGATCACAATGTCATCTGCAAACATCATGCTCCATGGAGATTCCTGTCTAACCTCATCTGTCAGCCTTTCCATCACCACTGCAAACCAGAAGGGGCTCAGAGTTGATCCCTGATGAAGTCCCACCTCCACCTTAAACTTCTCTGTTACACCTATAGCACACCTGACCACTGTCTCACAGCCAGCATACATGTCCTGCACCAGTCTAACATACTTCTCCAGACTTCTTCATACAATACCAGAGTTCCTCTCTAAGCAACCTGTCGTATGCTTTTTCTAGTTCATCATAAGCGTAATGCATCTCCCTCTGACTTACTCTGTTCCCCTCTATTAGCATTCTCAAAGCAAATACTGCATCTGTAGTACTCTTTCTAGGCATGAAGCCACACTGCTGCTCACAAATGCTGACTTCTGCTCTCAGTGTAGTTTCCACTACTCTTTCATAATTTCGTTGTATGGCTCACCAACTTTATCCCTCTATAGCTGCCGCAATTCTGCTCATCCCCTTTATTCTTGAAAATGGGATGGGCACCGTCACACTTCTTCTCCATTCCTGAGGCATCTTCTCACTCTATAAGATCCTGTTGAATAATCTAACCAGAAATTCTAGCACCGCCTCTCCCAGACACCAATCACCTACACCAATCACTACTCTCTCATTTCTGTGGATATTCTGCATCACTTCATCTAACTAATTCCAGAACTTCTCCTCTAACGCACATCCAACCTGCGGGGCATAGCCATTTACAACATCGAGTATCAAAGCATCAATTTCCAGTTTCAAGTTCATAAGTCTATCTGACATTCTTTTCACCTCCAGAACATTCCTAACAAACTCTTCCCTCAAGATAACTGCATTTCTCTTCCTGTCAGTACTATGTTAGAACAACTTAAAATCGGCTCCGAAGCTTCTAGCCTTACTATGTTTCCACCAGGTCTCCTTGACACACAGTATATCCACCTTCCTTCTCTACATCATGTCAACCAACTCTCTACCTTTTCCTGTCATGGTCACAATATTCAAAGTCCCTAGTCTCAGTCCCCAGACTTCTGCCTTTCCTCTTCTCTCTTTACTTCCGAAAACGCATCCCTCCTCTCCTTCTTGACCCACAGTAGCCCAATTTCTACTGGCAATGGTAGTTGTTGTTAACCCGGGCATCAACCAATCCGGTATGAATTCTTAGGTTCGATGGGAATATTTAGTTTTGGCAAAAGTTTTTTACGCCAGATCCGTTTCCTGACGCAACCCTCTGCATTTATGCAGACTTGGGACCGCCTCAGGGAGACACTGGATGGTGCCCCCCCCCGAGGCTGGCTCCGGGAGACGCTGGCCTGTCCCGCCCTGAGGCTGCATTATTGTTTTTATTGTATTATATTGTATTTAATGTATAAAAAAAATCACTGAATGCCATTGAGTAGCTCTTGTTTCCAGTCAAACACAAAATGATATCTGGATTTAATAAGCATTGTATATCATTTAACTTTAGATAATTCTGACACAGATATGGTCTTGGTTGTTGACAGATGATCTGTTTCCTTCCTATACTATGATAGGCCACAATTAATAGCATTTTATCAGCCCGTATCTTATCGCGTTTGCTGGGTTAACTGTTCCTCTGGCGGACACACATGGATACGCTCATGTTTGCATGCATACAAAACAAAAGTGTGTCAGTGTGATAGCAGGTGGTACAAAGTACTTACCTGTATGACGAATTTACAGGGACCACGAAGACCACGTTTCTGCAGCACTTTTGAAATTTATCTGAAACAATGGGAGAGTGTGCTTTGGAGTTGTTGTGTGGCGGGTCGGAGAATATGTTGTTGAACCTTGCTTCCACAGAAAACCCTAGTGTGTCTGATAACAGCACATTCCAGTGGAAAGCAACTGCTATAAAAATATCTGCTTTGGCATTTTACAATTTGTGATTTATCTGACTTTCCCCAGGTGAAATGGGCAACTTTTCAGTTGAATGAGTCTCGAGGAAAGGCATTCGAGATCAATTTGAATCTCACAGGTTTCCCCGGTTGCACATTCATTTTTTGGTCTTCATCACGCGCTCCTCTATACGAAGCCTTCAGAAGCACAACTTTTATTCGAAAAAGGAGCATCTGTCTGGTATTTTCCTGCCCCCCCATTAAAGAGACTTCAACCATTTCCACTGGATATATATTCCCCCAGGTAAGGCGATAAGTTTAACTTGCTGCTGTTACAGCAAACTGTAGTACTGACCATTTATTACATTTAAATCTCACAGACTTTGTTGTTTACTTGCCAAGTACAGACGAGATCTTAATTTTCTGTTTCCTGTTTCGGTAATTGTTTTGATGCAGATTTGTGTAGTCTAGCAGGTGTCTGGTGGACTGGGAGGGTTGGCACGTTCTTGAATTCCCTGTCCTGGTTGTGGACTGAATTGGTAACAGATGCTTGGTAACCGGGTCGATGGGACAGACTCATACCACCCATACATCTAAAGGCTTTGAAAGGATTTGGAAAAAAACTATCATCTCACACCAGCGCACATCTAAAGAGACTGGGATTTTGCAAAGACTGAATCTTGCAGGGTCACTATTTGCAAGACTACAACTACCTTCTTTCAGCATTTTTTTTCCCATCATACAATGTTCTCACCTGGTATTTTGCTTTTCCCTCTCCACTCCGTCGTGATATATTGGAGAGTTGACATCGTACACCTAGGGTTGCTCCTCCCACAGCTCCACCATCCGCTCCTCTATATGGATGATCCATTCTGATCAGGACATGCTTCGCAAACATATCGCAATACAATATCCCATATCGCAAACAAATAACATATCTGCCGCCAATACCGCTCCTGTTTCTGGTTTTGTTAGAGTTCATCTGTCTGTTGTTGATTGTGTTACGTCTACGTAAGGACTGAAAGACATGCCCATGACTCGGAAAAGACTTATTAAAGACTGCTCAGATTATACTTAACGATCGAGATGACTGGAGCACCGTACGACTCCAGGAACACTCCAGTAAAAGTCCAATAACACTCCTATGATTTCCTTTTGACTCTCAGTTTTTAGTTTACGACTGTGAAAATCGTCAGGTGTTATCTTGGCATTACTTTGCCAGTGCTCTGACTCAGCAGGATGGGGTTGTTGATGTTGAAGCACCAATTTTTAACCAACCCCATTATCCAGAATTGGAGGTTATTTGCTTGCATATGTTGCAAGATGTATTGTCAGGCCAGTTAGCATTTTCTGATGTATGTAGCGTTTACTCCATGCTAGTTTTTGGAGAGCTAAAAACAATTAACTTTACCTCCAACACCCAACTTGGATATGGATTAAGTTTGCCCTTAACTAGAATTTGACTGTACTGTGTGACCCTATGGAGATACACGGCTCTGCTATAAAAACGCTTCTTTTACTCCAGGCTGTAAAAATACAACTGAAAACATCAAAACTGATAATCTGAAATGGAGAACAGATAGAGATGTGCAAATTGTCTCCTTTGTCCCTTCCTGTCTATCTAAAATATGGCCCCGCACTATGCAAACATTGTCTCTCTCTCTCACATACACATACACACAGGAAGTGATCACATTCACATTCACATGCACATGCGCGCATATTTTACAATGCATGTTTGTATATTCATTCCAGTTCCCTGTGGTCACCTATCAACCACATAACAAGCTCTGCCCTGGCCACTTATTACCAAGCGACAGCAATAAAGCTAACGCACACAAGCTACCATGGGCAAAAGGTTAAACCATAAAAAATGCTCTTTATTTGATAAAGCACCAACACACCCTGGTGGACTTCCCTGATTGGCCTGACAAAAAGAGTGATGTCATATTTGAGGTGGGTCTACCCATCTGGCAATAAAATGATACCCAGATAAGAGTTGTGAACTCCTTAAGAGCTGCAAATAAGTGGGCAACAACATCGGAGCAGAGCACACTCAAGGACCAGAGAGCAGCTGTGCGTGACAAGCACTGGGTGGCGGTGTGAGGAGTGGAAGAACCCACTGGAGGAAGGGTACATAAACTGAGAAGGGAAGTTTTCGCAAGAAAAGAAAAAAGAGACATAAACTAAGGAAGCGGAGCCCAGTGAAGAGACATCCCAACCGAATACGTGTTTGATCGGCAAAGGCGACTTCTTGGGTGCACCATGCCGTCTTTTGGACTGGAACTGGCCGGCGTGGCCCTGTCAGTGGTCGGCTGGCTCCTCAGCATAGTGAGCTGCGCTCTGCCCATGTGGAAGGTCTCCGCTTTCATCGGAGCCAACATTGTTACTGCTCAGGTGTACTGGGAGGGCCTGTGGATGAGCTGCGTGGTGCAGAGCACCGGGCAGATGCAATGTAAAGTCTACGACTCCATGCTGGCGCTACCCGAGGACCTGCAGGCCGCCAGGGCGCTCACCATCGTCTCCATCATCGTGGGGTTGGTGGCCCTCCTCATTTCTTTGGTGGGAGCCAAATGCACCAACTGCATCAAGGAAGAGGGGGTCAAGGCCAAGGTGATGGCCGCCTCCGGCGGGGCCTTCATCACGGCGGCCTTCGCACAGCTGGTCCCTGCTTCCTGGTCGGCAAACAGCATTGTAGTCGAGTTCTACAGTCCCATCATCCCCGCTGGTCAGAAGATGGAGATCGGGGCAGCTCTGTATCTGGGCTGGGCGGCAGCGGCCTTGCTGCTGGTCGGAGGCTCCATCCTCTGCTGCAGCTGCCCGCCCAAAGAAGAGAAGCCAGCCAGGTACAGCTTGCACCAACAGAGTCGCATCGCTTACACGGCCGCTCCACGGTCAACAGCCCAAAGCTCCTACAACAGGAGGGACTACGTCTGAGTAGGAAGCCACGACTCCCTCATTTTCCCATGTATCCTTCTGCTTTGTGTCACTGAAAGTTTATAATCTTGGCTCATCTGCAACTTTTGGACTTGTATGTAGTTATATTTGGATACTTCTGAAAATGCTATGTGATAGTTTGATGATGCTGTTTACATGTGACTGGAAATTATCATTATCAAATTCCTGCAAAGAGTAAATGGCTAAATAGGGTGAAGGAACATTTGGGAAAACGTTTTACATAAAGAGTTTGGTGAGAAGACAACACTTTGTTTTATATTTATATCCGTGCTTAAATGTTCCTCAAGTATCACACTGTGGCGGAAATAGGGACCCTGTTGGAAATGAGTATTTTGTGCTTCTGTGTAAATGATATGTACATTATATACAGTGTATGGATTACATGAGTGCATAGATTGGGCCACAGCAGTGAAACACACAAAATGGAGCTCACTTGGGGCTTGAAACAAGGTCAAAATGGCGGAGTGGACTGTAAAAAGGATGACAGGAAATCAAGTCAAATCACTGGTTGGAGAAAACTGACGTTTAATTCAAATGCTCGCCTGTTTTTGCAGCAGGAATTGGACATTTTCTATATGGTTTTATATGACACATTTGTTGTTTGAACAGTGTACATTGTGTTTTTGTCAGGTAGCAATGAAACAGTTTTACTAGAGACGTGAATAGAAGACATGAATGATAATAAAGATATTTTCTGGGAAACATTCGTAGGGCCTAATTTTGCCATGAGATATCGCCGGAGGTATTTTGCTTTTCTTAAATACCTGGAATGAAAGAAATCTCATGTATGAAACAGATAATCAGGACTGAAAAAGGATGTTCAGAAATTCATTACACTTAAAATAAAAAGCCGTTTTATTTATACAACTGGTTTCTAGACATTTGACCTTGTTTTATAACTGTGGATAAAATCTGCCATTTCTTTTGATTACATGTTATTGCTTTTATTATTTTAAAAATTATGTGATTTATGAAAGTCGAATGGATGCTTAAAATCATTCAACAAGATATTACCATTCTTTAATCATTTGTTACAACTTTGTGGTGCCTATCCAAATTTTTAGATGGTTTTCAAAGAACTTGCTAATAGTCCCTCATCAGGAACTCATATGAAGACAACATGACACTCATGACAAATAATAATATGGAGGAAAGAGCAGTGCTGAAATAAACATACGGTGAAAATAGAAAGTATAAACCAAAATAATTTTTATATATATTTCTGAATGTTGCACTCGTGCATTTAGGCTTCTGTAAATGATATATTGATATATTGATTATATTTTCATTCTGTAAACAATACATGGTGATTGGTATTCCTTAAAATACAACATGCTTATTCAGGAATTGCCAGGATTTTCTCAGCTGTTTGTGTTTTATATTTCATTAAAACTAAAAGAAAACTCTTCTCCTCAGTTGTAATTATATCTTTTTTTATTTATTGGTATACGAAAAGATACAAAATAGAATTTTCCCCTCCTAATTATTATTGAAGACCGAGCCGCAGACTTCAAATCTTGAATACAAAGAACTCTGTTATGATAAGTATGCTTTAGTAAACACAGCTGTTTATTCTTTCGAACAAGGTTCCTGGACATTTTCCCGTTTCCGCTTTGACGCTAATGAATGAACCTTTCTAAACACCCTGATGACATGTTACATGGTTTGACCGAAAATCTATGATGGGTTTCGACGGAGTCAGAATACAGGATCCGCTCTGCCTGTGGTTTCACTGTTGTTTTGACAACAACCAGCTGGTCAGCGCAGGTTTACAGTTAAAGGGTAGCATACAGCTTCTGTCTGTTGTGTAAGACCTCGGCTGATGTTTCTATGAAAACATTGTAGGCTAGATGATGGAGGCAATCGTGAGGGGACAAAACACCGTCTTTATTCTTCAGCCCTGCAGTTTGTTTACGTGCTGTTTGTTTTCCCCAGTGTTTTATGGTGCGGGGAGGGGGGGGGCGAGGGGAGGCATGTGAGAACTCTTTGCAACATACATTTGTGTGTATGACTACATGCTTTGCCAGCTCTTTTTCCAACCTTTGGACAAACACCTTGACTAGATGCAGGTCCTGAAGATCACAAGAGTGTGCTTGAGCAATGGGCAGGGGTCAGATGTTTTCCATTAAAAAACTAAACAGAAGCTCCTTTTTCACTTTCAGAACATTTTAGCTGTGCTAGAAAGGACCCCACTGCTATGAAAGACAAGATAAGATACTACTATATAGATCCCCATAGGGGAAATTCGGGTGTTGCAGCAGCAACATTAGAGAAAGGAAAAAAAAACAAAAAGCAAAAAAAACAGGAAAGATATATACACACATATGTCAGTGCAAGCACATATGCACATAAACTGGATGATGATTATCATTATTATTGTTATTGTTATTTTTATTTTAATTACTGCTACTATTATTTGTATTTCTGGTTTTGTTATATTTGCATTAATAAACTGAATAGAATTTTTTAATTGCCCTTTCTATGCGAACAATACTGTGGTTTATCAGAACTGCCCACCACGCTTATTTAATCTCAAGACATAATTTAAAAGATAGAAAGAAATTTAATATTTTCCACCAGCCATTGTTAAATCTTTAGCTGACTTTGATCCTGGAACAAATGCGCTTATTGTCTTATTCTATTTGAGTACCCGGATATACTGTACCACCAACTCGTTTTTTTTCTTTCTTTTTTAGATGTGAGAACTCTGAATGAGTTTAAGGTTCAAATTAAACTTCAAATAGTACTTTAAATGATAGTTAAGTTTGTTTTGGAAGCATCAACTACAAACAAGCATCATTTACTTTTGGGCTTTGCTTTATTGTGGCAGTCGGATCGGAATGCGTCGTCCCTGTATTTCCATATGTTACCTGCAGTGAGATCTTTGACTGGCTGTAAAACTCACGTATCACTATATCTTGTATACAAAGGCCATCTTGCCCTCTTTGTCCTCACTGAGGCACACCCACTGGTTGGCATTCCCTGATCATTTCATTCAAAGTGAGCTCCCCTCCTATGTATGTACTTCCAAGTCCTGCAAGTCTAACTTTGTTCAAGGGAAACTGCTGGCAATGCATTTGACATATAAGTATAGTCAATTGAATATTTAGTCAATTATTAAGTAGTGGAAAACTGCGTAAACATGTTTTTGCTGTGCTCATGGTATCAATGGTTACTGTGTTGATGGATGTCTATGAAATTGAGAAACGCTGAAGTACATTTCTGTAAACTTGGAAGCAGCAAGCACTGAAGGGTGACATTTAAACATTTAAAGCGCCGCTCAAAATTTAACGTAAAGTGAAATGTTGATCATTTTTCCATTGACCCTCCTCAGCATGATACATTAAACCATGCGCATTCTAAGGTATTATTTGCTTTGGGTATTAATATAACCGATACCAAGAAGATGATGCTCTCTGTGTGTCGAAGGTGTCTGAGAAGTGGCTGATGTGTTTTCTCTGCATTTGTATTTGTTCTGGGTGCAGTTATTCCGGTTTTACCACAGAGCTTCGGGATTTTTTTTTTCTAGTACACATTTGAAACTGAAGAAGCCGACACCTTTGTGTGTGTGTGTGTGTGTGTGTGTGTGTGTGTGTGTGTGTGTGTGTGTGTGTGTGTGTATGTGCGTGCACATGTGTGTCAGCGTGTGTCTGTTTGTGTGTTTATTGATAGACACTTTGCCCCAAACTGTTATATGCATTTTGGGGAAATTTCCTTTTTTTTCTTCAACATAATCAGCTGTCTCATTTTAAGTCACCATCGTCCGAAATTCATACTACTCCCGGCTTTGGTTGTTCAAAAAAGGCAACCATCTCACCCGTCCCCAACCCCCACCCATAACACACACGCAGACACACACACACACACACAGACACACACACACACATCCTTCCTCTTCCACATCCTTTCTTCACCGCCCTGCCTCTAGCTCCCCTCCTCCACTTTATGTACACAGGTGTTTTTTACTTTTTGAAGACAGCCTCTCTCTGACATCATCCGGGGGCTCCTCCTCAATCACCTGGGGTATAAAGGACCTGTTTCCCTGGCAGCATGTCACACACCACACACTTACGGGAGCTTTAGCCTCCCGAGGACACCTGAGCGAGAGACTTGGCTCATCACCTCTGAAGGGTCTTTTTACTGGAGATAAGACGATTGAACATCCGTCATCTGAGAAACAGCCAGAATGTCGATGGGCATGGAGATTGTGGGCATTGCCCTCGGGGTCCTCGGATTTATCATAGCCATTGTGACGTGCGCCCTGCCGATGTGGAGGGTGTCAGCCTTCGTGGGAGCCAACATCATCACGGCTCAGAGTATCTGGGAGGGTCTGTGGATGAACTGCGTCACCCAGAGCACCGGTCAGATGCAGTGCAAGGTCTACGACTCCATGCTGGCTTTGCCTCAGGAGCTCCAGGCCTCCAGAGCGATGATGATAATTGCCATCATACTTGGAGTCCTGGGGGTCATGATCTCCATCGTTGGCGCCAAATGCACCAACTGCATCGAAGAAGAGGCATCCAAGGCCAAAGTGATGATCATTTCTGGTATCTTCTTCATCCTCGCCGGCCTTTTGGTCCTCATTCCTGTCTCCTGGTCCGCTAGCGTCATTATTCGTGATTTCTACAACCCCCTTTTGACCAGCGCTCAAAGGAGGGAGCTGGGAGCTTCGCTCTACATCGGCTGGGGGGCCTCTGCGCTGCTCCTGATCGGTGGGGCGATGCTGTGCAGCAGCTGTCCACCCAAAGAGAAGACCTACAAGCCTCCTCGCATGGCTTACTCGGCGCCTCGCAGCACCAGTGCAGGCGGAGGATATGACAGAAAAGACTATGTTTGAACTGAGAACAGAATAACTGCCATTCGTGTGTTGTCCATAAATGTGTCCGTGTGCGTTTGTTTTTCATTTACTTTGCAAAGATGCATCACTGAGAGACTCCGAGATGAAGCCATGTGTAAATAGCAATCTTTAGCTTTGCTTTGTCTGAAGTGTTCTTTCAAAAGCTGTTTGTTAAAAAAAAAAAAATCTTTTCCTCTAGTTCTGATTCAGCTTGCTCCGAGTTGAAATACCTTTCAAACAACATCTTGTCAAGCTTGAAAACACAATGATTGTGTGACGCTCTGTTGTTAATCGTCGCTCATTACTGGTTTTAAATTTCACTGAAACCTTATGTTAAGATACCGTTTGAGCTCTCACAATGACCCGGAAGACCCAGCTCTCGTTTTACATGGATTTGTCTATGTGATTGGTCACTCTGCTCTGTGTGTGTGTGTGTGTGTGTGTGTTCGTGTGTGTGTGTGTGTGTGTGTGTGTGTGTGTGTGTGTGTGTGTGTGTGTGTCAGTGTGTGTGTGTGAGAGTGTCTTAGTGTGTGTGTCTGTAAGTGAG
>CAAKHD010014353.1:0-16006 GCA_901007705.1 Fistularia tabacaria
ACTAATCTCTGCTACTTTGTGGTCTACAATAGTCAGCTCTTCTACCCTTCCCTCTCTTTCTTTTTCCTCATTCATCAGCTCTTCAGAGTATTCTTTCCATCTTCCCATCACTCTTCTAGCATCTGTCAATACATTTCCCTCTCTATCCTTAATCACCCGGACCTGCTGTACATCCTCTCCGTCTCTATCTCTCTGTTTTGCCAACCTGTATAAATCATTCTCTCCCTCCTAACTGTCCATCTGAGCATACTAACATCATATGCCCTTTGTTTTGCCTTTGCTACCTCTATCTTTACCTCACGCTGCATCTTGCTGTATTCCTGTCTGTTCTCTTCAGTCCCCTCAGTGTCCCACTTCTTCTTTGTGAACAGCTTTCTTTGTATATACTCCTACACTTCCTCATTCCACCACCAGGTCCCCTTATCTACTTTCCGTCAAGACGACACACCAAGTACTCTTCTCCCGGTCTCGCTGATCACATTAGCTGTAGTTGTCCAGTCATCTGGAAGCTCTCCCTGACCACCCAGAGCCTTTCTCATCTCCTCCCTGAAAACCATACAACACTCCTCCCCTTTTAGCTTCCACCACTTTGTCCTCTGCTCTGCCTTTGTCCTCTTGATCGTCCTTGTCACCAGAGTCATCCTACAAACCACCATCCTCTGCTGTCTGGCTACACTCTCACCTACCACTACTTTCCAGTCACTGATCTCTTTCAGATTACCTTGTCTATACAAGATGTAGTCTACCTGCATGCTCCTACCTTCGCTCTTATAAGTTACTCTATGTTCCTATATTTTCTGGAAAAAAGTATTGACTACAGCCATTTCCATCCTTTTTGCAAAATCTACCACCATCTGTCCCTCTGCGTTCCTATCCTGGATACCAAACCTGTCCATCACTTCTTCATCACCTCTATTGTCTGCACCAACATATCCACTGAGGTCTGCCCCAATTACTACTCTCTCGTCTCTGGGGATATTCTGCATCAATTCATCTAACTCATTCCAGAACTTCTCCTCCTCTAACTCACATCCTACCTGTGGGGCATAGCCACTAACAACATTGAACATCACACCGTCAATTTCTAGTTTCAGGCTCATAAGTCTATCTGACATTCTTTTCACCTCCAGAACATTCCTAGCAAACTCCTCTTTCAAGATAATTCGTTATTCTATTTCTCTTCCTGTCAGTACCATGAAAGTACAACTTAAAACCTGCCCCCAAGCCTCTAGCCTTACTACCTTTCCATCTGGTCTACTGGACGCACAGTATATCCACCTTCCTTCTCTGCATCATGTCAACCAACTCTCTACCTTTTCCTGTCATCGTCCCTATATTCAAAGTCCCTACTCTCAGTCCCAGACTCTTGCCTTTCCTCTTCTCTCTCTGCTTCCGAACACACCTTCCTCCTCTCCTTCTTTGACCCACAGTAGCCCAATTTCCACTCGTACCCTGTAGGTTATCGGCACTAATGGCAGTCGTTGTTAACCAAGGCCTCGACCCATCCGGTATGAAATTCTTAGGTTCGATTCGCAAAAGTTTTACGCCGGATGCCCTTCCTGACGCAACCCTCTGCATTAATCCGGGCTTGGGATTGGCTCAGGGAGACACTGACCTGTACCACCCTGAGTCTGGCTCCAGGAGACACTGGCCTGTGCTGCCCTGAGGCTGCATTACTGATGTTAATATTGTGTGATATGTTTTAATATTTAAACTAAATATCGTTGACTTTGTTGGTTATTTCCCTTCCCACCCTCTATTTTCTTCTCAGTCCATACATTCTTCCAAACAGGTATTGTTTCATTTATCAGAAAGGTAGTGACTTGAGAGCTGGTAGTGTACAGGTACGCTTAAACTATTTCCATTTTATACATCTATTTCAAAACACTAATCACGACATAGTGGTTCTCAGAGAAATAGGCACACACATATGACATAACAGTCAAAGACAAGGATTAAAAAGTATATGCTGCAAAAATAATGTCTTCTTTACTTCCGCAGTACACACGTTCTTCAAAACCAAATTTGTTGTGCAATTCAACTTCAATCATTAAAATTCAACAGCACTTATTAAAGCAGTTCAACAGATCTCAACCACTGCAGTTTGACTTTCTGGAGGGAAAAGCAATGAATTTGTGTTTTATTAAGCTTATAACAGGCTGGGTTTTTTAATTTCCTTTCAAGATGCCTTAACTACAAACTTAGCTTGCCCATAAATGGGCCTTTCAGAGTGAAACCTATCAAACAAAAAGGAAATAGCATTCAACATTCTCTCAGTAGCAGTTCTCTGGTAGTAAAAAAAAAAGAGTTTTAGAAGTTTCTGAGAGTTCATTATTGAAAGCCAACTGGCTATTTTACCATGTGTCACAGTTCTTTCATGCAGATAAATGGAAGCCTTTTGTGTGTCCCACATTTCATGGTGTCATCTCGTCAAAGTTTCTGCAGCAGCGTCTCTCATTGGATATGCTATCATTCCAGATGCGTAAGATGATTTTCTCTTTTGTTGGCTCTGTATAGAGACAGGTTTAAGAGCCTTGGTACAAACTCCTATTCACCTCCATGTTCAGCGCGCTCCCATGGCCTTTTCTCCATTTCCAGCTCCCCGTCATTGTGAACCCTGACCCAGCCCGATCCACATCCACTCTCCGTCAGGAAGCCAAAGACATGCCTGAACAATTAACTCCTGCACTGCCATCAATTTAGCCCAGAGTGAAGAAAAGATTGAGTCACCCAGGTTCAGGCAAAATGAAAAAGAAACGGGTAAAAACATAAAGTATAAAAGGGTCTTCTTAAGAAAGAGAGAGAAAAACATGTTTTTTAGTCCCTGCAAAGTAACTGTCGTTGGAGTGACAAGGAGACACTATTGAGTGCCTCCGTTCATTGAGCTGGTTTGTCAGAACTTTTCAACCAACAATTACAGGGAGTCATGAGGGTTATGTTTATCTTGAGGCCAGGCCTCTGAGGAACTGCCTTAAAAGCCACAGCAAATGTAAAAGGTAAGTGCATCTGCTTCATAGGCTTGTGATGTCGGGTCTCAATATTGATTCCCGTTCACGCAGTAGTTAATGGTCAGCGGGAGATTGAAGCCAGAGTGACCCGCTGTCTGTTAAAGTTAGACTGGGGTTACATTGTGTTGGCCTCGCATGACATAAGTGACTGGCCAGTCATGGGCATGAAACTGCACCGAAAAATTTGTATGAGACGAAGGGGAAATATCAAACCATGAAACAATCATCTCTTAACACTGCGTTATGTCGTGAAGGAACATAAACAATGCCAGTGGAAATCAATCACATTCCATTCTCATTGTGCTATACGGTCGAGCAGCATGAGACCACAGGAGTAATTACTCTTGTTATTATACTAGAATTTAAGGGGGCATTTTGCATTAGTGGGCAACATGGTGGGACCTTTCTGTGTGGCATTTGCATGATCTCCCCTGCATCTGCGTGGATTTCCTCCAGGTTCTAGGGTCTCATCCCGCAGTCCAGAAGAAGAAATAGGTTCATCGAAAACTGTAAATTGCCCTGACATGTGAATGAGGGAGTGAATGGTGGTGTACAGTGTACAGCCAGTCCAGGTTGTACACCGCCACTCGCCCAATGACAGCTGGAATAGGCTCCAGCACCACTGTGACCCTAAGTGCAGGACAAGTTGTATAGATAATAAGTGATCATTTGAATGTTGGGATGGCGATCAGTACCCATACGGATCATAGCTAACAGTGGAAGCTTGGTGTTGATGTCACATTCAAATGTTTTTTACCCTAACAGATTTCCAAACCTCAGCCACAAGACGCACGGGTCACCTTTTCTGTTACTTAGCTATTTGGATCAATCGAGTTAAAAAAACTTCATCACTGACCCAATCAAGGCGCTGATATGTGGAAATGGAAATAATTTGTTTCTTTACTATCCATAGTCAAGGCCTCAAAAAGCTCTTAAATGTTACAATTATTGGCCATTTATCCAGTTACTTTTTAAATGGAGGAGAAAAATATGCATTCCGGTTTTGTCCTCCTGACAAAAACTGCCATGGTTTATTTTGTTAACGTCATTACACATTGTCTTCCACGTGTCTAAATTGCTGTCTATCAAGCCCCTAAGCTTTTCAGTTTGTGGTGGTTTCTACAAATGTGTTCGGTGAGGCCTGTCTGGTATCACAAGACCATCAGCACTAAGGCTTTGTGGTATAAAGAGAATAGAGCTCTGAGACCGATGTAACCTAAAATGGTAACATTTTCTGATGGTGATCCTGATGTGAATTAGCTCACTCACCCAAAATTGTTTTTCTGATGTCCAATGAGTATAACAGCCACATAGTGGTGCCAGATTATTTTACCCAGCAGTACGGCTCTGGTCCAGATCATCTCTGAGGGTTTATTTGAACTCTTGTCTCTGTTTCTTCCTTTTTCCTCTTCATTCCCCATCATCACTGGTCACCAGTTGATGCCACTGTGTGCCAGTGGTGTCCTGATAAGGAGGGAAGGTTTGATCCTGGAAGTGCCTTGCTCGCACTCACATTTTACTCTTCTCCTCCCAAACCTTCGGGACCAGGACTGTCATTATGTTTTATCCATTCATGACCCGAGGCATGTGAAATTAGCCACCATTAGAAAAGCAAAGACAAAATTCCCCATTTGTTCCAGCATCTGCATACTTGTAGTTTTCCAGTACAATGTGAAATCCCATTTTATTTTCATTCAATGACCATGTTAACAAGCATGGCAAGCTATATCATTTCAAAGTGTGCCTTGGCTGCATAAGATTTCTGTGTTTTCTTGGCTGAATTAGCCACATCTGTGCAAATTCTGCAATCCTCAGATCACCTGTCACACAGGTGAGCCTGAATCCCGGGCCTGTTTATGTGTCAAACACACCTCTGTTTTCACTTCTGCCCCAATGTATACAGGTTACAATGACTTTACAGTCTGAATGCCACTCAGAGTCTGTAGCTGTGCATCATCTCAAGAGTCTCAGATGACTAAAGATAATTTCAATCCAGACATGAGAAAAATATTCAGCGACACTTCCTGTATTTCTTTCACGTGAAAAGTCTAAATGTCCAAAGAACTTCCTCACTGTAATGTGAAACATTTGCTGTATCGAGATGCGGAAAATTAATTAGTCCCATAGATTTGGAGACCATGGGGAGGCTTTAAGTTCAGAAAAAAGATCCAGTATTGATAGCAGTTTTCAAAGGCAGTGTCTGTGTGGAAACAGTGAGCTAGCAGCAGCTTGAGCTGTCTGTGTGAACACAGCAGCCCCAAAACATGGCACAGGCTCCCTGCACGTATAGGATTTCGTGATCAGGCTTGAGAGTTGGCTTTTTTTGTCAGAGTATTTTATAACATAGTATCCTATAGTATAAACGGGACATTCAGATTGCATTTCACTATTCTGGATCACCAGAGAGGTCATTAGCAACAAGCATTTGTACCTTAAATGAGGAGAAAATCTCATCAGTGGCATGGAGGGAGGTAAGAGTCATCATTATATTTCAAAGAGCAGATAAAGCCCTATTTTCACACTAAAACTCTAAGTGTGGCCTTTCAGCAAACAGGCATCTCCCAGGCTCTATCTCTCCTGTTGCATAATATATTTTTTCGTACGAGAATTTTGGCCACTGTAGGATATGTGCTTAGTTGAGCCAAAAATCCCCTGAAGTACAGAACTTTTGTATTTATATTTTTAATTTTATAATGACACAGATTTATTTCTACATGTCATTTTGGTTTTTACCTTTGCAAAATTGTTTTCCTCGAGATGTAGTCAGACCTTTCTTTTTGAACTGAATTAGGAGATAAAGGAACCTTGGAGGTCTAGTTCATACTCTCATTTTTTTATTTGCATATTCATTTATTTTGGATTGTTGGTTTGTGTGTTGTTTGTTTATTGATTTGTATTATGTATGCTCAGGTAATTTCATTTTTCCTAAAATGGGTGATGTAGTTGAGGTTAATTAATTAATTAATATATTTATTTATATACTTATTTAACCACAATCTTCAGCTCAGGGTCATCCTTGAAATGTGTTGCTGATGCCTTGCCTGGCACCTGAGAGCTTGATAAGGGTTGCCTTTTTCCAGTATTGCATTCAAGAAGATCAGATAAACTGGGAAAGGTTCAAAATGATTAAAATATAATAATAGCAATTGTGCTACTGAACACTTTCAATTGAAATTATCAGTATGAAAAAATGGTTGTGTGTGTGTGTGTGTGTGTGTGTGTGTGTGTGTGTGTGTGTGTGTGCGTCAAGGCGAAATAGGCACCACACCCGCCTTCAGTGCCACCTCACCATCCTCCATGAGTCTTGGTTGCAACAGTCGGTTTGAGAACTCAAGATTCTTCTGGAAATTGTGCCTGATCTCCATATTAAATAATGCATCACCATTTTTTTGTAATGTTGAAAAGCTGGCTTTTAGCAGTGTTAGTGGGACAGTAATGCCACCTGACAATCGCTCCCCGCAGTCTTGCCTGTGGCCTGCAGGAAAAGAGTCAGTACTCCTTGTGATTGACAAGGACAAAATGAGGAGTAGTCCCACTTCTGTTTTTAATTGTCAACCGCAGCCATGGGATTTAAGAGTGAAGGATGAAACCGTGACTTTGACTAGAAGAAGTAAAGGACTTAAACATGACAAGTGTGATTACAATATCCGGGAAAGTCATTTAGGGCGCCAAGGTAAGAGACGGTCTCAATAGGACATTCAATTATTTATAACAACGGGGAGAGTGGAGATTTTCAAGGCCAAACAGCTTACAGCCGCTTCGAGGTAGGCGCATTCTTACAAACCAAACTTCTCTGAGTTTACACTCAAATAATTTGATAGAAAAGAGTTTAGCTAAACATAACCTCTGGTTTTTAATGTTACCTTTGGTGACTCCGCCAAAAAATTCTACTGCCATATGTAGAACCAACCAATCAATAGGAATGAAGCTGTGACTCTGTGTGTGGGGATGCCTGTGAACACTGATCGACAGCAAAAAGGAGTGTTTCTGTAATAACTTTTAAAATACAGATTTCAGCATCTGGGTTTGATTCATTCAGTGCTTTGGAGATGAATACCATGCAGCTTCCATTCTGAGCTCTGGAAATTGTTCTAAGATTATTGTGTTTCAATTAACTTGTCAGAAGAAACAATTAGTTGCAGCTTGAATGAGAGGTTCAATACAAAAATGTTCTCTCCCCTTCATAATGCTACATCAAGGTTTACGTTAGGTTTTAAAAAGTGCTGACCTACTGTATATCACAATTACTACCACAGTGCTCAGTTATTTCTTCATTTCTTAGTTGTTATGCATCGTTATTACTCTGCATCATTCCCTGAGATGCACTGTAACTTAATGCCAGTTATAAATTCAATCTTAAACTATATGTATTGATTTTTTTTTCTATATCATGACAATTTCTATCACATTAAGGGTGCCAGAGAACCTTTTTTTTTATCCTCCTTTATGAAGTAATTATACAGTGCTGACTGTCAGGTGGGTCAAAAAGCAGCTTATGTGCGCTCTGAGGTAGGGTGCTTAGAATAAAGGCTATAGCAAGTGGCGTTGGAAGTAGCTGTAAGTGCTTGATAGGGGCTAGATCAGTATGTTAATGTACAAAAATGCAATGAATTCCCTAAAATGCTCTCGAAATGCAAGGTTTACCAATTTATAAAATATATCAATTTATACGTTATGACTCATTGTGAAATTATGATTTGAGTGGCAACGCCATTAAAAAAACACATTCATTTGTTGGGGGGCTTTTTCTTAGGATTTGATTGGGTCATCACTTACAATATGATTGTAAAGCAAGAAAATGAATTATTGTTTGATTAATTACCAAACTGCAATTACGAGGACTGGGGCAGTAATAGTTTAATTTGCATCGCAATTCAAGCACAAAAATGTCCCAGTAAAAGCAAAGATTAAAAAAAATGTTTAAACATCTACTGAAAACTATGAAGATGTCTGAAGTGTAAATGTGGAGCTGGAAATGTGGACTCTTAACAAACGTCTGTGTAGACTGAGAAGTGCCATGCTTATTTTCTTTAACTGCATTATTTGTTGACGTTTCCCCCGGCATTGTTGTCAGATGTCGCGTGGCTTCCATTGTCTTTAGTTGAAATGCAGTTGCCACCAAGTCATTGGAAACTGCCATGAGTTCATAAACGTTTACCTCTTTGAAAGCTCCACCATGATTTTCCATAGCAACCATAGAATCTTGATGTTAACAGTATTTCAGCACTTGAAAAATGCATTTTTCCACCATAAAAAAATATTTCTTTCATACTATTTCTCAGCATTCGATTCTTCATCCACTGACAAACAAAGACGTTTATCTCTATTAACAGAGGACACTTCTGTTGAAATATTAGTGTCCCTTACCTTTCTGGACAACTGTTCCCTCAGTTGCCTTGAGTCCTAAGTTCCATCTCAAGTTTCCAGCACTACATTAGAGCTACTTGATGTAAAAAGCATTTTCAACATGATTTTTATTTTCTCGTCAGGCAGCTCCAATAAGCTCAATTTTCCTGCATGCTGAGTTTAATATAAAAGATAACTCAGCAGAATGTAGATTTGTTTGGCTGGATGGCTCGGAGACTACAATTTGTTGAAAGCAGTAATTCTCACTGTTGAGCCTTAAATTTTAGGGAAGTGCCATTCAAGATGCAGTATGCCAAAGGTTTGCACCAATACTAAGAGTTGATTTTTCAGTGCAGTACAAACAGTAGTATACATACAGATGATCAGCTGTTAAATCAATTTGTTGGGAAATATGCAAACATTTTTAACAAATCCCAAAACACTGATTGCCAAAGACGGCAGAAAAAACCTGAATATCAGCGAGATGGGCATAGAATGTAAGTGATGACCAAAATGTGGCTTTCATTGAATCAAGATCCAAAAAGAACATGTAATGATTGAATTGTTAAAGCAGTGTTACATTTTCGCAAGACATTGATATGCATTGGGATTTCTTTGTCATTTACTGTCATGCAGTACGATGTGACATTGTAAACAGATCACGAACAATAGCGAAAGATGTGGCCAGAATTTATTCAAGTTATTTGTATCTCTTGTCACCAACACCCAAGATAACAACTATTGCTGCTGATATTGAGACAACCATCATATCTGCTCCAGTGCTGTGTCTGTAGATATGCAGTAAACTTAGCAATGAACGCAGCCCGGTTTGGCCATTGGTCTCTTCCTGTTTTTCAGTTTCAGTGGCATGATCTTTTCAATGCTGATAGGCTATCGTGAAAAAATGTGCCTCCTCTTTGAAATGTTCATAATTGAAGAATTGACTTACAGCTACTTCCAGCGCCACCTGCTATAGCCTTTATGCTAAACACCCTACCTCAAACACTCTGCCACTTAGTTTAATTCAAGTCCCAAAAGTAGTACTCTGAGAGCCACATATTTTGTAAGCTGGTACTTGTAAAAACAACCACTGTACAAACACTTTCAGTGATTTGTCATTTAGGCAACAATCAGACGTTCTTAGTTGCTGACAGAGTTGCAAGGTGACAAAGTTCAATGAATTGTGGCCTCTCTAATTTTTTTTATTTAGTCTCAGAGACACAATCGTCCCTCAGAAGCCCTCAGCTGACAGCTAAATTCAGTTCTGATAATGAATGAAGGACATTAGCTTGTACAATTGAGAGTCATGGCTCCCATTCAGTGTATTTATATAATGCCAGATCTGAACTAGAGCAACATCAGAGCGATTTATCTATGGAGTTGGAATAGAAAAAAAACATTTTGGATGAGGCATTCATTATTGCATAAATTCATGGATGAATAAGCAGTCAGCAATGATGTAAAGTGCTGACTTTATGTATTTGCCCATTATTGACTATTCATTAGTGACTGCAGGACAATCACTGTTTACTATAAATCCAGACATTAACCCATCAGCTAGATTTATTTCATTTTGTCAAAGTGTGCATCTGGTGAGAGGAGAAACCGCATATGATGTCATCTATGCATCTATACTGGAGGCAGAATCATATGACTAGTGTGAATGTTGTTGGTGCTTGTGATGTTTTTGTTGAGCCATTCAGCATTTTTGAGCTCTCTGTTTACTTTCCGATTAACTGCTGCTGGTCAGTTTCATGGGTCAGTTTCACACAGGTTGTTGCATATTTCTGAACCACTCCTTCAAAAAAACACCCTGCTGATGAAAGACATGCATTTACATTAAATGGGTGGCTGTGAATTGCTGCACTCAATAAATCAGAAAACTTTTTTTTTAATCAAAAATTACATTAATCATTTTTGTTTTTACCAAGTAACTGCAGCAAAGTAGGTGCTGCAATATTGAGGAGACAGACACTGTAGATTTGTATTAGGAGAAAAACAGAGGCATAGGAGATGTAGTTGTTATGGTGTGTCACACATGTGCACACGTCCAAACACACACACACACACACACACACACACACACACACACACACACACACACACAAACACACACACTCAAAAACATGCAGTCACAAAGACAGTTAGTGGATATGAAAAGTATCACTGTTATAGCAACACTCTCTTAGGGCCGGCAGTATCACGGACAGACACCCACACCAGATGCCGCATGTGCCCTGGGCTCAGAGGCATCACTGCAATGGGGAGAAACCAGTGCAGGGAAATAAGCACCTGTCATGTGCCAACTGAAGTGTTAAGTGCACAAATTGTGGAGGCGAGGGTGATGTTTCCGCAGGGGTGACAGCTCAGTGTCTGGGTGCCATGTCAGGCCCTAGCATATCATACGGAGCCCATCCCCCTCCAGCCCCAATGCGTGCTGAGGGCACAATGGCAACTATTATTTACTGGATGTCTGCCTCATTTCCACATATTCATCCTGGCTGGCCATCTCGGGGCCACAGGGGGTGTTGCCCCGATCCCCTCCCCTCGTGTCATCGCCGAGGGGCGGCAGTGGCAAAACAATCTCTGACGAGCATTTAGATCATTTATTCAGAGCGCAGGGTGTCAGACGCAAACCAAATTGCCCATATCTGTGCGCTAGGGTCCTTATCCTCACGCTTCGCCCTTCAGGTTGAGCATGAATGTGAGCCCAGGAAGGTGCATCAGGCTTGGTGTCAGAGGGCCTCTTCACAAACTAACACTAATGCCACATGAAGGTCTTACTGTGAACAGTGTGAAAGTGCGAAATGTATGATAAATTGAGCGTGCCGGGGGGCTTTATGGCTGTGAAGTGCTGTGGCTGGTCGCAGGCATTGTTATGACTACAGCTATTTAGGATCATGGGAGTTGGCAGTGCACTACTGGCAGCCATAGAAGCCAGATTTATCTGGGTTTTGTGCATCAATGAGCAGCAGTCACACTGTGCGAGAAAAACACAAAGTTTTACAATGTCTCTGAATTTAACAGGACTTCAAGGACAAGATAAACATTGGTGACCAGGGCTAAAGTCATTATATGATGTGCCAACCCTCCTTTCACCTGAGCACCTGCTGTCAAGGTGTGGCCACTCATAGGTATGAATAAAAGAATAATGGTGGATTCAAAAAAGGTGAATAAAAGAGATAATCACTGCCAGCTAACGGCCTCCTAATGTTAAGAAGTGTAACATGACAGTGGCTCAACAGCTGCTCCACCACTCTTAATATTTTCAGAGCAAAGCGAAGAACCGTGTGAAAGAGTGGCCTTGCCTTTACTGTCACCAACAGGACAATTGGGCTAAGAGCTGCTACTGTACCCAAACATCACGGTGTGCAATGTCAAGGTGTAGATGTACTGTGAGGACACATTGGATTAGTTCTCCTTCCACATTTACCTTGAAAACACACCATACTTCACTTTTGAGCACTTCTTCATTCTTTG
Source organism: Fistularia tabacaria (assembly GCA_901007705.1). Taxonomy (NCBI): domain Eukaryota; kingdom Metazoa; phylum Chordata; class Actinopteri; order Syngnathiformes; family Fistulariidae; genus Fistularia; species Fistularia tabacaria. Next base: position 11,835 of record CAAKHD010014353.1, read on the forward strand.
GCATTAACAACCATCTTATAGCTATGTACTGTAAATCTTTATTATGTTGCTGCCATCTATTGGACACATTTCCCAAGCACACAGATTCAGAGACGGAAAAGACAACTGAGTTAATACAAGAACACTGTGCTTTCACAGCCCTTCAGATGTGTACTCTTTCTGTTCTTCTAAGTGGATCAGAGAACAGCCGTAAATGGCTGTGTTTAAGTGCTCAGATGTATCATATGGACCAAATATTCAAGCAGTCATCCTATTCGATGTTTTGCTTGTATGACATGTTGGTGCTAAGTCATATGGATTGAACCCTTGCCTCCTGTGACCAAGCACACATATCTCAAAACATCCATCCATCCATCGTCTGCCTCTTATCCTGCACTCAGGGTCACGGGGGGATGCTGGAGCCTATCCCAGCTGTCATCAGGCAAGAGGGAGGCAGGGTACACTCTGGACTGGTCGCCGGTCAATCGCAGGGCCACATAACCCACGCAGACATGGAGAGACCATCCAAACTCCACACAGAAAGGTCCCCTGTCGGAATCAAACCAGGGTCGTTCGTGCTGTGAGGCTTAAGCACTAACCACCACGCCACCGTGCCACCCTATCTTGGACAGCAATACCTTATAACTTATTCACAGTAACACATCAAGAGGTTGATTTTTCCACTGAGAATTATTTACAACTTGATCTTGATCAGTCTGTTGCTTTTTTCTCAACAAAGACTTAGAGGCACAGTTGCTTTTACATGTTTTATTGTTTTATTCAACATTGCAGGCTAAATGTTAACTGGATGCCTGAAATGAAATTCAAATTTGTACTTGGGTAAAAACTTCAAATAAAAATACAAATAACCACCTGTAATCAATAGCAGCATCGACAGACTTTTACTGCCTTGTATGGAGAGGTTTATTGTGAAACCATACAAGGGTTTGATCCCATGGGTTTAATAAAAGATCTATGCTCACAAAATAACTGCCCATCTTAGTTGTATTTTAGGCTAATTTGAGACTTTGCTAACCTTACACCTGGATAGCTTGGGGTGTTTGTGTTGCGAGAGTATCTTTATAGCTTGGTACAATTACTGCATCAATGTGGCCAGAATATGTGATGCTCATTCCAACAATACTGTTACCTACTATTCTACTACTACTAATACCTACTATTCATACAATACTGACATAATATACTAGTGCCCCATGTGCAATCCCATGCCTCTTCCCCGCTCCATCTATAAACTCAATTGACCTGGTCAGAAGTGGACAAACAAACTAGGAGCAGATGACAATCATACATTTCTTTTGATCCTTTTTATCAATAATAAAGGCACTTGCCTCAGACAACATGTTAATCTAATTATTTTGCTATTGTAGTTACAGCAGAGTCAGCGGAAAGGTGCTTTGTAAGTAGATAATTCTGGACCGCTCACATATTTACAGTGTAATTTTTTTCCACTATCATTGACTCAGCTTAATTTCGACAGCAGTATTTGCTTTTTACATCATTTGTTTCACAATGTCCTAAATTTACATGTTTGTGATACTTCCTGCCTTCTGTATCTGGAAGTAGTTGCTCGACCTTAGAGTCTAGTTAAGAAAAACAATAAACTTGTTTACCAGTAAGAATGAATAATAAATGGAAATGCCAATTCCGGACTTAACATGCACTAATTACAAAGAGTCAAGTGCTTTGGTTTGCTTGAATTTCTGAATTTTGCTTTCAGGCACTGCGGCCCGTAGTCATGTTTCGCGTTTTATATCAGCATTCAACCCCATATCTATAGTTAAGTCATATTAAGTCATTATTTTAATTTGGACTAAGGCTGCCCCCTTGTGCACGAGTTGATGTGGCTTGGGATTTTCGGTAAAGAGCACAACAGTTACAGACAGTGTTGTGTCACAATGTGTGGGGTTTGCAGCTATATCCACCGTGAGTGGCGTGAGTGTTTATCGATTTGCTCTCTATTTATGTTAAATAATTTACACTACCTTTTTTACGTTATCCACGCATGGAGGTTTTGGGGTTGTTTAGTTTCTTTTTCTCAACGATTTACGGGCAGTATTATTTAAATAATGATATAACTTCACGCCCTGCAGTGACCCAATGTGCTGGAGTTAAGATTTACTTCTTGCCTGATCTTATTCATTTCCTGTTTAATATTTTTTTTCGCCACATGCTGTTGAAACACTAGATGGAGCCAGTGTGACACTAAGCCGGAGTACATGCAATACACTGTAGTTACAGGAAATGAAAGAAAGATGTGAAAGGAACCCGGTCCAGTGTGTTAATACAACTAGGTTTTGATGAAAGAAAAAATCAGCCTCGACGGAGTCAATGGCAACAGTAATTTACAGCATATGTTCAGATATGTGAACATTTGTTTTAAATGTTCAGAATTTGATAGTTGACTGCAAATTGAAGGCACTGGAAATATACCAGAGACAGCTTTTCAGACTCTCATCGGCTTAATTTTGAATCCCCTTGTTCTCTCGCTTGCTTTTTCCACAGGAAAAATGAAAAGGACGACACTGATCCAACTTTTAAATATGCAGTACCATTATACATATAATGATCATACATTAACAGGAACTACCAGCAAGCATCTCATAGTGTTGACACAGGCTTGCCTCACTGATACATTGTAGCAATAGGAATCCTGGATTTAAGTATGGGAATATAACTCGAGGTTCAAAAGCCTGCCCTTGAAGACAAAAGTAGTGTTTCTGGATAATTAATTTTTTTGCCAAAGTGTGTGTAAAAATGGCTAAAAACAAAGTTGTGCTTTTGAAGCTGTATAATGATATGAATTAAGCGTGTAAGCAACGCAACTTTTTTTTCTAGATGTTATTTCGTTTTTTAAATGGATCAATACTCTCAATGTGTATGAGAGGACTCAATCATTGGCCTGATAGGACAACTTGACACCATGTTGTCAGAATAAAAACTCGTCAGTCCAAAAACCAAATTGTGGGGAAAATACTAAATTATTATGTAGGCCGGGTCAGTTAAATAGAATTTAAAATTCATTACGGAGACTTTTCTGTGAAATCTTGGCAATACTTTTAATTTGAAGACCGGACGTAATGGACTGTTTTACATTGCGCTTCTCTCAGGTGCCTACTCCAACTTAAGCCATTCTCGATCACGTTTACACCTGAATATGTGCGTAAGAGAATAGCCCTGTTCCGGGTCCCGTTTTCCGCGTTTTTTTAATTATTTATTTCCGTCTAAACTGCGTTCTTGATATAAAAAAAACACTGATGGTCGATAATTTGGCTCTATTTTGAGAGTCCCGGCCACAGTTGCGAAGGATTTCAAATTGATCTCCAAAGATCAGTTTATTTCCCCCCCTCCATCCGGCGACATGGCTCGACCACGGCCGCGGGAGTACAAGGCAGGGGATTTGGTTTTCGCTAAGATGAAGGGATACCCGCACTGGCCGGCGAGGGTGAGTCTGGGATGCGGCCGGGCTGGTGGAGCGGGGAGGCGGGGTTGATTTACACAATGCAGCCGCTGGCTCGCTGGGGAACCGGAGGGATGCTACACGTCCAGCCTCATCTTGGCTGCGTGTGGAGACCGCGGCGAGCCTTTCTTCTCCGTCAGCATCAGACGGACCGTCGGGCTCCTCGGACGGAAGCGAAGACGCAACATTTAGCGGTCTTCGGTCCCGCATTTATCCAGCTCGTCTTTAAGTTCCACTTAATCGTGTTGGTGTCATTTTTTTCATAGAAAACAGTTCAACATGTGCCCCCCCCCCCCCCTCTCTTCGTGTTTTTAATTGAATGATTGTGGTTAACGAGTTAACGAGTGCATGTTCGGAAATGCATCCGCGCCGTTTTGAATAAAGTCCGCCCGCCTGATAACGTAAAGTGAAGCCTGACGGCGGGCAGCCCCGGCCTCGGAGCGGCAGGCTTTCAGCCTCCATTTGTAACCCTCCGCTAACAAATTACTACCACAGCATCACTGCCTACCACTCACTCCCGATGGCAGGTACTAGTTGAACCAGTGTATTAGGGGGGAGTGTATCAACTGCTCTGTGTGTGTGTGTGTGTGTGTTTGTGTGTGTGTGTGTGTGTGTGTGTGTGTGTGTGTGTGTGTGTGTGTGTGTGTGTGTGTGTTGTGTGTGTGTGTGGGGGGGGGGTGTTTGGGTGTGTGTTGGGGGGGGGGGGGGGAGTGTG
>CAAKHD010014353.1:16026-80865 GCA_901007705.1 Fistularia tabacaria
TATATAATTGTGTGTGTGTGTGTGTGTGTGTGTGTGTGTGTGTGTGTGTGTGTGTGTGTGTGTGTGTGTGTGTGTGTGTTTGTGTGTGTGTGTGTGTGTGTGTGTGTGTGTGTGTGTGTGTGTGTGTGTGTGTGTGTGTGTGTTTGACTCCCTGCCCATCAGATTGATGAGCTTCCCGAAGGTGCTGTCAAACCGCCTGCCAACAAGTACCCCATCTTCTTCTTCGGGACCCACGAAACGTAGGTACCCTCTTTTTTTTCCCCAGGATGTGAGTCCTGCAACAGTGCAGCTCGGTGATGTAATGCAAAACTTTTTTTTTAACTTTCCGGACAGACCAAGTACATTTTGGAGTATCAGCATTAATGCACGAAAAAAGGGGCCCTCAGTTCTTCGATAGACCCCGTTAAAAAAAATAATTTATTCAAACATTTACATATACGATTCTCTTATCTCTACATATCCCCATTCACCTCAATGGACCTTTATTTAATGCTGTGCTCCATGATAATTCACATCATATTTGCTCCAGGGAGCTACAGAAAATCTCTCCCCTCTACAAAGCAGCTACTGGCCTCTTGTTTTGGGTCTTATTACAGGAAACATTTCCTTTTTTTTTCTAAGAAAAACTCATTATGATATCTAACATGGTTATCTAATTGTTTGTGGAAAAACCTACTTATTCTAGTGTTCAGGTGCATTCATGAACATTTCATTAACATTTCAGACTGTTGAAATGTATCACATCCTGATAAAGTGTAAATTTGACCATAAACAAATAATTTCAATTAGTCAACAGTGATCTTTTTGTTCATAGATGATCCTGAATCCCTGATACATTACCATATCATTTTAACCTTTTTTCCTAGATGATTTTAAGGTAATTTCTTAATCCAAAAGTGTTTGCACATAATATATAGTTAAAGTCAGGCATATTTTTTGTCAGTTACAGTGTTTTTCATTAACTATACTTTCAAGGCTAACAGATATAAGACTGATAACATTTAATGAACTTTTCCCAGATACATCTGTCTCGTAGTACAACCTGGCTAATGCCATGTGCAATCATTTGATTTATGCACTGACATTTTAAAGTTACATATTTACCTAAACAAATTTTCCAAAGTATACCAATGTTAATGTCAATCCAACCTCTTCTCATGGGGAGAGTTCACTGGTTGTAAGTTGAGCATTGGATTTTGCGCCAGCCTGAATTTCGTTTCCATCTAATGTTCTCATTTTCCAATGTTTCTTGTTCGTTTACTGATATTAAGCTGAAATCAATGCAGCTGATTTAAACCAATATATAATAATATAATATTTTAAATTGTTCTTTTTCTTTTACTGATGTTAAGCTGAAATCAATGCAGCTGATTAACACCAATGATATGAATATAAATAAAATAATATAATATTTTAAATTAAGTCCCGTATGACAACCTTTAGATTCTTCTCGGTAAAGTCAGAGATGCTTAAGCAGTACACAAAAAACATATTTTGAAGAATGACTGTTTTTGACACCATAATTTTGCCTACATTACTCATTTTGTAAATGTCTAAAGAATATCATCAGATTTTTAAATATTACTGTTCTTTGTCTGAAGGTACTCAGTCATCCAGCTCATGCAGTAAAATCTCATTGTGATATTTCACATCTTACCCAAGAGGCTTCTTCAGTCGGATATGACTGAAGAACTACTATCACATATAGTTTTGTCCATATTCTCATGATCTTACAAAATATTTGCTGTTTAGGCTTGTGGTCTGCGCTGCTTGTGCTCAGACACAGACTTTTCTTGGGACAAAGTTCAAGATTGCTTTTAGCTCTCCAATAGGTGTGGTCTCAGTGATGTCTCATCTTTGAAGCAGAGGGAGAATGCCAGCCTGTAAAAATTGATGTAAACAGTGCAAGAAATAATAAGCTTAAACAATCCTCCCAAAGCCTGCTTTCTACTTCATGCAAATACAATCTGTCCTGAGATGAAATGTTTACAAGGCTATCTTTACTTGGTTTTGATTGAGCTGAAAAGCCTTTCAGACATTACTGTTTATTACTGTTAAACTTGAAATCCACCTTTCCGACTGAGTCAGCAGCTCTTTCATTCTGAAATTTCTTCTGCCTGCCGCCTTTAGCTTCTAATGATATATTTACACATATATTTTACTGTTGGTTTGTCTACATGAATCTCTCTTAATCACATAAAAAATCTCTTTGTTAAAAGGCAAGTCATTTATACAGCCCTACTCAGACCGAAGACAGATTCACAGTTCTTACCAGGAATAGAAAGCATTGAAACCCAAACATAAGAAGTGCATTTCAAGACAATGAAAACATCAGACAAAGATTTAAATGTAAATGTGAATTTTTTCTTCAAGCCTGTCACATTAATACTACTGCTTGGAAATATTCCCTCCTTTTCTTTAGAGCGTTCTTGGGCCCTAAGGATCTTCTGCCATACAAAGAGTACAAAGACAAATTTGGCAAGTCCAACAAGAGGAAAGGCTTCAACGAGGGCCTGTGGGAGATTGAGAACAACCCTGGAGTCAAGTTCACTGGCTATCAGGTCCGTCAGCAGTCTGTTATGTCTTTGGGTCAGAGAGAAGACGGAGGGAGTAATCATGTCGGGGGAAGGATTCCAGACAAAGCCACATTGATGCCACGCCAGAACGACAAGACCTCAAAGCAGGAATTGTTTGAGAGAGAAAGCTACATTATATCTTTTTCTGAATTTGCAATCTCGGATATCTAAATCAGTCTCATCGAATGTGGAACTCCCATTTAAGATCTTAGATGTGCTTTAATAACAAATTTCTGGCATTTCACTAAAGAGTTTTGAAAGTAATCTTTTTCAGACAGTCATCATGTTCTAAATTGCTCCCTCACCCCCAAAAGAAATAAAGAGTTATTTTCCACACAGGCCATCCAGCAACAGAGTTCCTCAGAAACTGAAGAGGGAGGAAACACCGCTGAAGGCAGTAGTGATGGTGAGGAGGGTGTCGAGGGTGAGGAGGGTGATTCTGTTGAGGAGGAAGATGACGAGAAGAAGCTGAAAGGAGACAAGACTGGATCCAAACGGAAAAAGACGGGCGCCTCCAAGGTATTTCAGCAGGTTCAGGATCTTCGAGTGTTGAAAGTATTTATAACAAGTCTATCTGGCTCTCACTCACTTTCACTTAGTGAAAGTAACAATGAGAATCATTTTTTACAAATTCAAAAGTTCAGTTGATTTTGTTCAGTCAGTTATTGTCTCTCTCTCTCGCTTTCTCTCTCCTTCTCCCTATATATATCTAAAGATAGATAGATGGATTGATGGATGGAAGGATGGATGGATAGATAGATAGATATTGCTGTATTTGATATAAAGGAGTTGTTGTGAAGGTCATGTAATGGTCATGTAATGAACTATTTGCCTATTTCCAGGCAATGCTTTGAAATAGCATTGGAACAGTCCCAGTAAGGTGTACAATGGGGTTTAAATTCCAACAGAATCATGCAATATTTAAATGTGAGTGTGCTTATTACATACACGTCAGCCAGGTTTGTTTCAGATTATCTTTCAAAATGGTGTCTAACGGTGTTGTAAGTACAACAAATCATGACCAGGCGTATTATGTATCAAGAATAGAGCAGGGTATCTAAGAAAGTCTACTGGTCAAAGACATCTGGATAAACTGTAATCTAAAACAGAGATGGGTCATTTGAGTGACCAAACCAAGAATAAACAAAAAAAGACTTCACAGTTAAGTTAAGGCTCTCAATAGAAAATTACCCAGCAATACCTATTTGGCCGAGAATATATGGCATAAGTTTGCTGCTAAAATTAGGCTTTATGACACTGTTGGTAGCCTGAGATTTTACTATCATTATTAAAAGTCAATCCTGACTTACTCATCACCTTTAATCAGCTGAAACTTAAAGTGCTATTAAACAGCTTAATCGTGTAAAAGTTTGAAGGTTAACAGACACACTGATTTGCGATGTGTCAAACATGTACAGTACATCAGTTTGAATGTGCATTGAATTCCGGTCAGTTGAGAAAAGCCATAGTCTCTTTGTGTCTATAACTCATCAGCTCAACTGCATCCAGCTAAGACCCTTCTGGACCTGGAAGTCACTGGTATAAGAGAATGTCCTGACAACAAATTAGGGTCTTCACAGTCTATAGTAAATCAAATATCAACATCCAACAGTCTCAGCTGTTAGCTGACTTTTATATGTCTCATGTACCTCTAAGTACCCATCAAATATAAGAACAAAGAAAAGAGCGGTTGAATGCCAATTGGTTCTGTTTATATAAATCCTTTCTCTGTGAGCATCAGAGCTGCGAACTGAAACACGAGTTTTGTCCTGGATGCAGACAATGTCATCAGTGACTTGATAGATTCAACAGCTTCTTCTAGTCCTGGGTCATGAGGAGCTGTTGCAGCTTTTAGTCTGTGGATTTCAACCTTGAATTGTTAAAACTTTTTGACAAACCCCATAATTATTTTGCCAAGAAACATCACGCAGAGGTTTTCTTCATTGTGCATTTTTTATTTCTCTCAGCTATTTTAGATTAAGTCTTATCAAGTATGAAAACAAGCTTTTTCTTCCAAGAAGAAATTGTTTTTTGCCAAAAAATAAAAAAGGGTCCTCATATGGGAGTGGTGCGTTTATTTAGATTTATGTCATTTACACAAATCTTTAAAGAATGTATTTCTGGTCTGCCCATAACCAACAAAGGTATATAACATCATGTGGGATTCACGTAGTGTTTCGGGGACTCAGGTTTTTAGTCCCAATGTCCCCAATCCTAATAGGCCTCCAAATATGCAGCATCTTCTGTTTTAAATTTGAATGCATACTGAATGAAAAATATTAATCAACTTTAAAAGTTGACTTGTCTCCTTACTTTTCAATCTTTCTACTTTAGTGTCTTTATCCGCTGCAAAGTGTTCACATTTTCCTAACACTGATTGTTGCAATTCTACTTTTTCCCAATGGCAGGTACACAACAGACTTTGATACACATATGGGTAGTAAGTGTATGAAAAATAAGTAAGTAAGTGTTAAGAATTGAATCTAGAAGGCGGTTTGTTGGCTCAGAGGGGGAAAAAGTCATTTGTGCATCAACGGGAATAAAGGAAAAAGCTCTCCATTGTGTCCTTACATAAGAACAAAGGTTGGTGTTTCGGTCATAGACTCCATCTATACCCCCAGTTCGGATAGAAGGCTGTGTGTCATTACTTCCCAAAGGAAAAATGTTTTCAATCTCACAAACGCTGGTATAAGAAGAGCCAGTTTAATGCTGAGGTCTTCATTAGCACATTTCATATAATTTGTTACATGTCTATGACCTCAAATGATCAACCCAAACAAGACTTGATAATTCTGTAAGAAATTTTACACAGTAAATACAAAAAATTCTCGCTGCATTAGTCATTTACACTTAAGAACATCATTTCTGTTTTTACCCATGACGGAAACGATCCATTTAAATAGTGCAGTGATAGAACGTTGAAAGTACATGGAATGTAACCCTCACCATTTGAATATCTCCATATAATCTCCAAATAATCCTCCCAGTCTTCCCACAATATGTCAGTGAGGGCAGTGAGATCTATTGAATGGAAACAGCAGCACCTAGTAGTTATAAAATGTTTGAGACCTGCTGAATCATTTCAAATATCAATCGGGCAATCAGATGTGATTTCTTTAGGATATGAAATCATTGCTTCACTGTGTGGTACCTCTGCACTCATCTCAGCGTGTGTTCTATTCAGTAGGATTCTCTCCTCTAATCGACCTTTTCGTTATTTTTGAGAGAGAGAGAGAGAGAGAGAGAGAGATAGAGAGACAAAAAAAACAAAAAATAATGGGAGCTGCCATGTGGTTTGCAATGCTTCAGAGAAGAGACCTGCCACTGTGTCTTACTGTATGCCTGCAGAAGCCATTTCTGTAAATATAAGCAGGCTGAAAAAGTCACACACATCCCGCTCCTCACTTAGCAACCACTGTTGCCTAGCAACTGAGCTCCATTACGCACAGTACATGTGGTGCAACCGAAAGAATGTGGCACTGCTACGTATGTATGTGTGTGTCAAGTCACTCTGACTTCGTGTGTGTTAGTGTGTGTGTGTGTGTGTGTGTGTGTGTGTGTGTGTGTGTGTGTGTGTGTGTGTGTGTGTGTGTGTGTGTGTGTGTGTGTGTGTGTGTGTGTGTGTGTGCAAAAGATGGAAAGAGAAGTGGAGTCTCCATTGCTAGAAATGATTCTCTGTGATTACACCCCTTCTACCTCTGAATTCTCCAGCATACACAGACATACTCACACACACTTGTCCAAGACTGTTGGTTTTGAAAGTGGATATCATTATGGTAACGTCGACATATTCAAGCTCTCCTGAATAGAGCTATGCGACCACTGCTTCTGTTAGCAGGAATATTAGTTGTGAAATGTTTGCATTTTTTGTCCTGTCTGTTTTTATTATAAATGTAAAAACAATATTAAAAGTAAAGTAATAAAACTATAAAAAATCTAAAGTAATAAAACTAGAAGGGCTTTTAATTTCTAGATACATACGGTATTAGACAGTTTTAAATTGTAATTTCAAAAGAGTCTGTATTCATCAGCTATATTTTGATTTGTTTTGCCATCTCTTATCATTTTCAAGAGCTTTGATCCACTTATTGCAAGGGAGATGCATGTTCCCTCCCCTCATCTGACTTTGCAGCTCAACATTAAGGTTAATACATCTCAATCTGCCCGGAGGAGGGAGGAGGGTCTTGTAGTTATTAGCACAAGAACCTCTTCACTCCCTTTACTTGGAATCTCATTAGTAGCTTAAAGTCAATCAGATTGATTAGACTTTACTGAATGTCCATACTGTTTAAACTGACAAAGCTGAATCAAGTGTAGGTGGACTTCATTATTTTATGACTCTCTCTACTGAGTAGTGGAGGATCTGTGTTATGTACAGTCAGACTAACAAAGTCTGTTAATCATTTGTAGCGCAGTTTGATCCGTGGATCCTAAGGGGTCACATGATAAGTTTCTATCTGTCCGTTTTGAAGCACATTGCGAATTGGCACCTGAGAATTGCGTGTGTAATAAATTTGATATCCTATTAAAATGACAGTAAAACATAGACATCCTTGGACATGTTCTGTGTATAATGTGGTGATTTTGAAAAAGGGGAAATCTCACGGTGTTTCAAATATGTCAAGGGACTGAAGAGATTCACATTCATTCTGTGTTTGGGATTAAACTTTTCCACTGCAATTAATTTAATTATCATTATCTCCCCCCTTTCCAGAAACTACATTTTATGTCCAATATCAACTTTCTGCATAAAGAAACCCAAGTGATTATGCCAAAATTACCTTCAAAGGTTGGACAAAAAAAAGCTCGGGGGTAGCTTTTTTTTTATAACTTTTATGACAAAGAACCAAGGGTCTTTAAGTGAGATGGGAACATCCTTTGTGAAACAGCAGAACCATTAACCTCACATTGTGAAATAAAATGGACCTCCACTGGCAAAAAGGACATGCAGAGATTTGATTTAGAGCTTAGGGTGGTTTGATGCTGTGAAATAATTGAACGCTCAGAAAAAATGTCTGATATTCATAATAGTATTAACTATGGATGGTTGGACTTGAGTATGAATGGAAATAGAGTTTCTGGCTCTGTAAGGCAGAGGAGGAACACACAATCAGTGCTTTTCCAAAACGATCAACTTACTTGTGGATGTAAACCCGACAACTGTCAAAGTGACACATTTGGGTTTAATTCTGTTTTGTACGGCTAAAATCCATTTAAGTCACTTCAGCTATAATTACAAAATGCGTATTATGACCCAAAATATGTTCATCACAGCTGTAATAGTCACAGCTGACTATTCTGTACACGTAATGCAGATATTTGCCATGTCGTGTCAGAGAGAGACTAGCAGAAATATAAATACAGATTTTCTAAGTCATGTTAGACATGTTTTGAGGACAGAAAATGTTTGTACGTGAGGCTGGAAATGTTAACGATTCGAGGAATATTATTGTAAATGCCTTCATCTCCCTACAAAAGGTAAAATGATTGTACAAATGCGGGTGTTGGATTTATCTTTGGAGCTGTATAAGGGAGGGTGAGGAGGTGTCTCATACCTTAAAGAAGAGTTTCATTGATTTTCATGAACTGAGCTTGTACATGGGAATTGAGTTGTTCCCGAATGTTCATTAGAGAAAATGTCTGAGAGGCTTTGTGTTTAAGCCTCTCCTATTATTACCAGTCATCAGACCAGCAACTGCCATGCTTCACTGAGGTCATTTAATGAGCATCCAAGTCTTCTGTTAACTGTATGCAGGGATGGATCAACCATGTATAGCATTCTTCAGCTGACAGTTTTTGTTTAAGATTAAAATTCAAACGTTTTTCTGTTTGTGTGTGTGTTTGTGCGTTTGTGTATGCGTGTGTGTTTATGTGGGCGCATATGGTAGAAATCCTCTAAGCTGTCAAGGATCTCATCTGGGGAAGATGATCTGGAGAAAGATGGGAAAGATGACGACCACAAGAGCGGTTCTGAGGGAGGAGACCCCGACAATGACATCATCCAAAATACGGCCAACAATAAGGTGGTGTATATCAATACCCTCATGGTATGAGGAAATACTATATTTATCTTTCAACTTTTCAAGTTGAAAACACAGACTGAAGTAATAGTGCCTAACCATACTCGCTACTCAGTGGCAAAGCAACTCAATCAGTTGAATTTTACTCACAGTAATTGACAAGGCAGGCTTACTAAGATTGGCTCATGTGGTGTCCCTTTCTCAACCTCTTTACTCTGTATAGCTAACCCTGCTCAGTTGCAGTGTCGCAGTGTACTACAAAACTAACTAATCATCTCAGAAATCTATTTCTTATCCAGTTTTATTGCTAAAATGATACAAAAAGAAATATTTGGTGTGTCTGATAACAACAGCGTACTTAACAACTGGAACTTTGCATTAAGACAATAACAAGATTTCCATAACAAGCCTCTTGCTTTTGTCATTATATGAGTGAGGTTGCCTTGGCTCCAATGCGGCAACATATAAATATCTTGGAAAATAAGCATTGAAAATTAATGTGAAAAACATTATTCTTAAATCTTTAACATTTGTAAGCATTTAGCCTGTTATGTTTATTAAACGTCCTTTTTAGGCTCATAAAATTACCAAGCTGAATTCTGCAAAGCATTTCAGTGAAACTTATGTTTCACATTTAGACTTCTGCATAACAAATGACAATTATTATGATTTCTTATTGTTTCCTCTGGTGTCTCACAGAAACAGTTGCTCATAGAAGAACATTAAGTGAAGAAAGCAGAAGACAGTAAGAAACCCTTCTTTGTAGCTGTGGAGAGGAGAATCCGCCACTTGATTTCACCATTGATTCCATTCACCGGCCGCCATCGTCACCTCCACACCTCTTCCAGGATGTGTCTTTATGAGGAGATTGCACCCACGCCAGAGTAAGACTGGATTTAACTTCACACTTTGACCTAATGCGAGAGTCATACTTCTGATCTTTCTCTTAAACGAATGTAAATCAGTTTTAATCCGTGCTATTCTGAATGATTCTATAATTTACTTCATTTTTTTGATAAACACGACAACATAATCGAAATTGGGGTTTTCAGCACTTTGGTATCACGCTTCCGGTGAAGGATCTAATGCAGTAAAACTTACACAGCAAGAACAGATTTGAACCTTCTTTTCTCATAAAGAAATCTGATTTGCACCTAAATGTAGTATGAGTCGTATCAAATGTTTACTCCTCTGGTTTTAAGGTTAGATTTCTATTAAGTCCCAGTAAACCCTAAGAAATTATGACATCATCAAGGTTATTTGTCAGTCTCCTTGAGCTTTCTGTCAAACGCCATCCTGTATGTCGATGTGCTGTACGTAATCGCTTGCCACGCAAAAACACATAAAGTACAATTGTACACAAGGAAACAGGGGCATTACATCTCTGAGCAGTTTTGCCTATGTAAATATACAAAAACGGTTGCATAAATACAGTATCAATGTTTCAAGTCAAAGCAATTTGTTTTCGTGTTATTGCAAACTCCATTTTGTCCTTATTTTCTGTGATAAGACATCTAGTGGAAAAATGATCTCTGACACAGAGCTATGGGTGAAACAGGAAGTAGTTCAGGTCATCCTTTAAGATCTTGCTGTGTCAAAGTGCCTCCAGTAAGTACAGTTTCAGGTTCTTGCTATCTATGATCAATGATTCACAAACTTTCTGTGTCAACAAAGAAACAATTGAGCACAGGTAGAAGAACTTAAATGGAGCATTACATAAAAAATAATATCTTTAAATTATTCAGATCACAGGGGACATTACAAAACCAAGTGAAAATCCCATGAATAAACTGGCTGTAGGCAAACTTTAAAATAATAACATTGTCTCAAAAATCAACAAGAAACTACCGGTTACATAAAAAAGTTTTGGAAGATTATCAGATAAGTAAACTTTCCTTCTCATTGTTGTCAAGCTGCTCAGTTTATGTGTTTGTGTGTCTGATATGTGATTCTACACATATTCTACACATTCTATTCTTACGCATACGTAGCGATAGAGCCTTAATTATACTCAGGCTAATTGAAAGCTCCAGAATTCAGAAAATAAATATGAAATGGTCACATGTATCTGAAAGTTAGTCTTAAGCACAGTGTTGTTTTCAGACCAAATATAAGCTCACTTGCAGCTTTGTTGACCCATTATGTTATCCAGTTTGCAAGTTCAGTGTCAAATTGATAAACCCTATACTGAGTCATCTAATGTCCTTCAGGTCAGCTGCAAGAGATGATGGTGGCTGGTGCGTCATCACCACAGTGTAGATAGTATTTACAGGTATATCGGCCCGTGTTTGTCACTCATCACCTGTAAGTGTGTACAAACTCATATATACATTATAGTCTTCTACAGTCTATCATACTTGTTACAGTGTACTGATCACGCTAGTTGTAGCCCGAGTTTGTTTTCACCAGGATGATTATGGGAGGGAATATTCAGTAACAAAAATTATCCACCATGCTATGTTACTCTTTTATGTAACCAGATAATGACTAATGGAACTTGATAGATAAATGTATGATGTGTTGTGCATAAGTGGGTTACACATTGTAACTCAACTTTAAGTATATCTGTATATTTTATTTTGGTTGTAGAATGTAGAGGCACTATTCTATGGGACTACTCAAGGTAACAGCTCATCTTTTTATGGAGTGACACATCTGTTCTGTGTATCTGTGATATAGATCATGGTATATTTCAAAGCTTTTTATGGTGGCATGCTCTACAGTTGTATTCCATGCCATTATTGGGTCCCTTGTTTAAAATCAGCTGTTCAATAGTATGGGATGAAGAAAAACACCACCCTTTTGGTTGCCTTGTCTCAGTGTCTTACTCTGACTGAAGTAGAACCAGATCAAGAGTAAGTTGATGAGATGGTTTTAAGCTTAACTCTGTAAAAAAAGTATTGTGTAACAGTATGATTGCACTTTTCAGAAGTGAGGTAGAATTGATACTAGACTGCTGAAGAAAGGTTGATGCCTTTACTTTGCTTCCACTGATAGTCATGAAATAAAATATACAGTATATAGGTATTTATTTTTTCAGCCACCATCTGTATGTGATTTCATGCTTTATTTCCTTCAAATCTTTGTTATGCTTGTATTTGAAACATTTGCATTTTCAAGATTTGTAATTTACTGTAAACTGTTTTTGCTGTTTATTGACAAGACTTTTACAAAATAAACTTATTGGAATGCACTCTGGTTGTAATACTTATCTTTACATTATGACAAAGAAACCTGAATTAGAATTAGTAGTTCCCTGAACTACATCAAAACTGCACATTTGATTTCATTATGATGTAACAGAAGGATGAGAGGCTAAATTCACAGAAAATGACTGAACCTCTATCCTATTTCTCAAGAAGAGTTCCAAAAGTTTCGGGTAAGCCATATCATTGTGATAAAAAAAAAAAATCACATTTTGAGACTGAAAAAATTACTGCAATATCAATTGAATGAAAATGGATGGCTGCTATGTTATGGTGAAAACTATATTTCTTTAAAAAGAAGATAACTGAAAACAACAAGAGAATACATTATATCATCACATAATTACTTATATTCATCAAATATTTTTTTTACATTTTTAGGTTGGCAGGATGTCAACTCAAAATTCTTGAATAAACTTTAAATGAGTGAGAAATAAACTGAAGAGCGGAAAAGTCTTAAAGCTGACCCTGTGAAAAGAGTGCAAAGACGGAAATAAGACAAGCCTGAAGACAAGCTCGAAAACGACAATGTCAGTATTATATTCCAACACTAGAGGGAGACAAAGCTCTGAAAATTCTCAACTCGGTTTGTGCAGCTACTTTCCGTTGCTATTCATGTATATGGGTAATAAAATAATGCATTTTTAAATAAATCTTTGAAGCCATTGCAGCATGTTTTCTATCCTACACATATCTCCTCACTTGAGAAAAAATATTGAGTACATATTAGAGAAAAAGAATACCAGAAGTGATAAGTTTTCATCAATGGTTTATGCTTGTGTGTGATAAAAGGATATATAGAAAATATGTTATCTTACAGACAGACAGACAGACTGATAGATAGATAGATAGATAGATAGATAGATAGATAGATAGATAGATAGATAGATAGATAGATTTTGTTGATTGACTGACTACTGTACCTTCAGTATTTAAATCCATGTCATTTGTCGCTTGAAATAATAGGAATGTCATTGATCATTATGGTTGAGGGAATACTGAGTATATTGACTAACTGCAGGAAACGTCAAATAATTTTACGAACTAATGTAAACTGTAGTAGTTTCGCTTAAAACGGGAGGAAACTTGATACAAAAAGTGGCTTTTCTGCAGTTTTCAGCACTGTCGTTAATGTTACTTTTCTAAGTACATACTATTCACTGAACAAAAAAGGAAATATGAATTCTCGAAATAGCTTTATTGTTATAATTTCAAAACGTTTGATATAATTATCCTATTTTTGCATGGACCTCATAACCGTCTTGTTTCTGAGATTAAAAGTAGACAAATGAAAGTGCGCTACATAGCTGCGCAGACGCTACGCAGTGTTGACGTGACTCAGTGTTGCGTTTAACGACGCATGCGCAGGAGTTTCCGACGGATTCCGCGCTGAAAAGGAAGGAGCGACTTTAGCAGGGCTTCATCCAAATTAAAGGAGTGCAAGAGTTGCTCCGGAAACGGCAACCCAAACTGCGTCCACGCGGTTTATTTGCTCCCGAGAATCGTGACTCAGCGTGAAGTTCGGAACATGGCAGATAAAGAAGGTCGGTTCATCCGGACGAGCCGCTCTTTGAAGCGGTGGCCCGTGCGGCGTCAAACACGGTGTTAGCATGACGTGCTAGTTGAGTAAAGTCCTAATGGAAAGCTCATTGATTCAAAGCAGGCTGTCTGCTGTTGTATCCGGGTCTTACAATAGAGAACGTTGCGGTGCAAAATCCATGTTATAAAGTGCTTCCGCGGTTTCAGCGTCCTACCCCCTGCCTCGGTTTACGATACTGGGATGACAGAAATCAATTAACACCGAGAGAGCTCAACTTCAAGCATTCCCAAAGTTATTAGCTTGGTATTTTCGGTGCTTCCCTGTAACTGACGCCATGCTGTTGTGTCGCAGTGTATGATGACGCAGTTGAGGAGAGGGTCATCAATGAGGAATACAAGATATGGAAGAAAAACACACCGTTCCTGTACGACCTGGTGATGACTCACGCTCTGGAATGGCCCAGCCTCACGGTCCAGTGGCTTCCAGATGTCACCAGGTACTTGCAGGACTTGAGAAGACCCCACTCTCATCATAGATCCAATTCTCCAACAAAAACTCCATCGTCTTACCATTCGTATACAAGAACTTGTCCACAAATATCATATCCTCTCGGGTTAGCGGCTTGGTATTTGCAAAAGTTTTCGCAATGTAATGTGCATTATGATTAAGGGACCATGACATGCGCGCACACACACATTTCAATATATGTATGTATTGTAAATATGTGTACATATTTGTGAGTGGGCTTATATATATATACAGAAATTAATCACTGAGTTATACTTATTTTTCACAAAATGTCAAAAGAAAAGTCAAAATCAAAAGAAATTCTATTCAATTAATGAATTAATTATAAACTAAAATAAATCAATTTTTGTGAAAAAAAACGAACAAAAATGACTCAAATACTTTCCCAGAATGACAAAGAAAATTTCAAATATGTTATATATTACACACTTGACTAAGGACAGAAACTCTGCAGTCAAACAAACATCTTTCAAGGCAGCTGAAGGTTTGCTCTGTATGGCCAGTAGAAGATAACCTTGGATCTTGACCCCACAGGCCAGAGGGCAAAGACTATACCATCCACAGGCTGGTTTTGGGGACACATACATCAGATGAGCAGAACCATCTGGTTATTGCCAGTGTCCAAGTGCCCAATGATGATGCCCAGTTTGATGCCTCACACTACGACAGCGAGAAAGGAGGTTAGTCCTCTCTCTTAAAGCAAAGACTGAATTGCCTGGTTTAAAAAACTGACTATAGAACTGTTGTCTGTGTAAATCTAAAGGTTTTGTGCAAGAGAGGCTCAAACCTTATGTGCATGCATATGCACGCACACAGCAAAAACTTGAAGCACTAATGCACTTGGCAATGCATTTTATTGTTAAAATATTGTTTTAAGCATATTGTAAAAAACAAAACGCTATAACAATCCCTGTGTGTGATGGCACATTTTGGTAAATAAAGCTTGATCTTATTAAGGAGCCCTATAAATTTGTATTTGACTAAAAGTACTGTGAGGGTGCACAATCTCATTTTGTCACTGGTCAGTCAAGAAATTAATTTCGATGTTCCCTTCCATATGCAACTAAAATTGTCTTACTCTGTCTTCCAGCAGGTATGTTGATGGACACCCTGCTGTGTGCTTGTGTGTCAGTATGGACATGCGACTAATGAAGGTACAATCAGTGTCTAAAAGTGGAAAATCCAACTTCCACGGCGCGCCAGCTACCTGCTGGTGATATTTTATACATGATATTTTCAGGGACAGCCCAAATGAAATCGGCAAAGTTAAACCTCAGAATTAAAAAACAATTAAATCACTGGATATCTTTGGATAATTCAGGTATAAAATAATGCTGCGAACATTTCTCTCATTTAGCACTGCAACAAAGAAACCAATGCAGATCAATTTCTTAAAATAATGTAACAACAAGGTTGATGTGATATTTCAGTAAAATCTCATTACTTTCTAATCTACTCATAATGGGTAATGGGATACTTTTCAAAGTGAGAGCAAAAGACAATCCTTTTTTTCTGAAAGGAACAAAGCCAGACTGCAGACACTTTGCCCTTTGATTACAGTGAGTGTGTATGTGTAGAAATAAACAACTCAGCATGACCTGCAGTGATAAATGTTCCTGCCATGATATTCTGAAGTCAGGCTGGTCTGTTTCATCAGAGTTCGGTGGCTTTGGCTCAGTAAGTGGGAAAATAGAGATTGAGATCAAGATCAACCATGAGGGAGAAGTGAATCGAGCCCGTTACATGCCCCAAAGTCCCTGCATAATCGCCACCAAGACCCCCACCTCTGACGTTTTGGTCTTCGACTACACCAAGCACCCTTCCAAGCCAGGTGGGATCCCAACTGAGCTTCTATACCACGTACGGTTTCATAATGACTACACTCATGAAACTTATGTGCGTCAGTCACCTGGATGCAGTCTCTGTATTTCTGTGTTTCAGATCCAAGTGGGGAGTGTAACCCAGACCTGAGACTGAAAGGCCACCAGAAAGAAGGATATGGCCTCTCCTGGAATCCCAACCTCAGTGGCAACCTACTCAGCGCTTCTGATGACCATGTGAGTCTTCAAAGATTCTGGAAATTCATTTTAAGACAACTTTGAGTGGAGGATTCACCTTTCTGGTCCACTGTTCCAACATAAACACTTGATTTCATGCAGGCCAGGTGAAACATTCTTTTATGATATGTTCTGGCAAGCAAAAACAAAAGAAGCCCGTTGTGTCAGTATTATTGCAGTCAGTGCTGCTTGCTTTAAAATAGTAATAAGATAAGATGATTAACATCTATTATGATTGTGTATAATTGAACAACTACCAATATCTTTTCAAGGTCTGCATTAGGATTTGATTTTTTTTCCAGCAAGTAATCATTACACTAGATCTGGTAGCTTTCCAATTATACTCACAGTTATAACATGCATTGACTTTGATTCTCTCCCAAAGGTAAGTGGAGGGATATCTGGAAGTACATTTTAGAAATTCAATGGAATAGAGTGTAAGATAGACTTAAAAAGAAATCTTGGTTGACATACAGTAGCACTATTCGCACAAATAATCAGCATATGGTATTTAATCATGAGGGATCATTTGGAGGGTAAACAAATTTTCCACAGCAACTTTAACCATTGGAAAATTCTGCTGTGATCCTATGCATAAGGACTTTTCATTTGCAAGGCTTACATGTTGTTCATGCAGTTCTTTCCCATTTTTATAATACTCTTGGGATAGCCTGCTGTGGTAGGCCTTCTATTAATAGCGTTTTGCTTCATCACGACTTATTTTGACTGACAAATAGCATTAAGCAGCTGGTGACTGTGGGACTAGTTATTCCTGATGACAATAGATTCCCAAAAACAAGGAATCAATAATTGAAGCGATCAATCGATCTATTAAAATACTTTTCATGTCCCTCCTTATAGTGTCTGACAGGTGGGTGAGAAAGCACCAACAACGAGATCTCAGTAGGTGTGAATTTTATCAACCATGTAAAACATTAACCTGGGGACATATTCACTTTGTTTGTGTTGTTTATTTGACTTTTGAGTTGCCGTCCTTCTGCAAGTATAGCAGACTCTGAATATTAAGATTTTAATATTTTTTTCCATATTGCTGACTTTTATTTGAAAGATATAGAAATATTTAGAACCAACTTGACCCAGTGTAAGGTGGATCCATGAGCCAATGTGAAAGCAAGGAGGAGAGTCTTGAAACCAAGTTGTCAGACAATAGGAACCGTGCTCAGTGACATGTTCTCCCCACTATTTTTTTTTTCAAGACCATCTGTCTGTGGGACATCGGCGCCAGCCCAAAAGAAGGGAAGATAGTAGACGCCAAGACCATCTTCACCGGCCACACAGCTGTGGTTGAAGATGTTTCCTGGCATTTACTTCATGAGTCCCTGTTTGGTTCAGTGGCTGATGACCAGAAATTGATGATGTAGGTACCATAGCTGATTCAAAAGGGTTCAAACATTTCTTATATTCATCTCTGAGTAATTCATTTGTTCCCCCCTTGCTCCATCAGCTGGGACACCCGGTCCAACAACACATCTAAAGCCAGCCACTCGGTTGATGCTCATACTGCCGAGGTCAACTGTCTGAGCTTCAACCCCTACAGCGAGTTCATTCTGGCCACAGGATCAGCTGACAAGGTAGGAAAATACCAGAACAGGCCTCAGCAGTACGATTGTAGCTCCTCATGGGGAGATCATCGCAGATGGGCAACTGTGACACGTTCCCACTCAAAACAAAAAAGGAATTGTGATGTGTAAAACCATCTGTATCCCTCAGACACAATTTAAAAAATTGATTTGACATTTTTGATTTGATAGAGTGCCATACAGATAGCGCTTTGCACTTTAACCACAACATGAATTAGCTTTTTCAATTACTTATTCAATAATAATTTCTAAATATGTCATATTCAGGGGAAAAGCAGCAACCTTACCCTCTAGTCCCCTTGAGTTAAAATTATTTTTTGTTGTTGTTTCTATTATCTGTCCATCTGTCTAATATCAATTACTTTATGAAACTTTCAACCACTCCTCTTTGCAAAGTTAATTCCCACTATGATATTTGAATGGAATACTGGTCAGGCCTTTGATGAGGCCACTGCAAAATCCTCCATTTCTTTCCTCTGAGCTCTTTCTTGTCTGTCCTGGTGGATTCACTTATGTGCTGGAAGCATTATTCCTTTGATAGGGAAAATTAGTTTGGGTTAAAGTTTCTGACCCAATGACCTCACGTTTTCTTTAAAAACTCATTGAAATGGAGGAGAATTCATTCTTGAATGTACATATAAAGTGTGAGCCTTTTTTGTTTCTCTCAGACTGTTGCATTGTGGGATCTAAGGAACTTGAAACTGAAGCTCCACTCCTTTGAGTCCCACAAAGATGAAATCTTCCAAGTAAGTGTTTCAATCATCAACTGGCAGCTGCTTCAGCTTGTATGTGTTTTTATGCTTTCATTAAATGTCTTCAGTCATTGTTAATTATTTTTTTGTGTTTTAAATCTGAATAAGTTTAATTCTAGATTCATATCCATTCAAGGATGGCAAAAAGATGTTGCTGACATTTTGAAATAAAAGCAAAGAAAGTTGGTGTCTAGACCTATTAATTGGTGGTCAACTACTTTGAAAACATGCCCATATAAACCCTCTACTAGGAACTTTCCCAGTTGGGAGTATGAAAAATATTCAAAGGTGATTGTTTGAAGAACGATTTGTGTTATTGTGGTATTTAGTTGCCAACTTTTCCCTGATTCAGGTCCAGTGGTCTCCTCACAATGAGACAATCCTGGCCTCCAGTGGCACTGACCGACGCCTCAATGTCTGGGATCTCAGGTAACTTTAGCTCCATAGAGAAAACCACAATAGTGATTTTTAAAGCAAACACGCTATAAAGGATAAACTGAAGAAATACTAACATAGTTTAATATGCACACAGCCCTGACTCTCTTGGGAACTCAACAGAAATAGAGAGATGAATTGTATGATAGCTGGTACCTGCTGATAAAATGCCTGATCTAATACTCGTATCTGGATCTTGCATTTGAAAGTCCATTTTCTTTTCTTTTTTTTCCAAGGAATACAATGATAATTGAAGAATAACAGTTTAAAATTCATGTGAACAAGTTACCAAATGTATCATCAATATTAATATCTTTCTCCACACTTCATAGACCCATTTAGAAGGTTCAAGTAAATGATTGACATTAACTGCTCAGATGGAGAGTGATTCATTTGATTTAGACAAATAGTGATGGCAAGTGAGAGTTAATAAATTCTCTATTAACACTTATTGATGTATTTCCTAGATTAGTTAAACTCAGGCTGGTAGAAAAGTTTAATCATAATGGTAGCTGTTTTGCTCCCCTTCACGTTTGTATTGAATGATGGACACATGAGTACGGAAAGCTATTGTTACACTGATCAGTTTCAATTGTATTAATTTAGAACCGTTAAAGGATAAGCTGATGTTGTTGTCTAATTATATGGTCCAGTAAAATTGGGGAGGAGCAGTCGGCAGAGGATGCAGAGGATGGACCCCCAGAGCTGCTGGTGAGTCAAATGTTGAATAATGGTGTCGGCTCTGCTTCGTGGTCTTTGTGTTTGTCCTTATGATCCACTCCTTTCTTCCCATCAGTTCATCCATGGGGGACACACCGCCAAGATCTCTGACTTCTCCTGGAACCCCAATGAACCATGGGTAATCTGCTCTGTGTCTGAGGACAACATCATGCAGGTCTGGCAGATGGTGAGTGCAGCTGCCGTCCACCATACCACAATCTCATGTTCTTCAAAGTGGGCCAACACCCCTAGACCAATGTGGTCACCAGTGAATAACTGTGGTTTTGATGATTCATGTCCAAATCCACACAAATTTATTTGAATCTTCCATACGTGTCCACTGCCCTCTACTGTGGGAAACTATGCATATTCTGTTATCAGGCTGCCTGGCTACTGGAGAGGTTATGGAGCCAGCTGTCACCCCTAACCCTCACCCCCTGCAGTGGGGATTAAAGCATCCTATTAACTGTCAAGAGTCCAACATTTTTCAGGGGGTAATGAAAGTCAGGTTGTTTAGGATCAAAATCTGATAGCATTATGTAAAATATGCACAAACAAGTAATTGCAATGCTATAAATTAAGATTATTTTTTCCAATAAAAAGATGTTGGCACCAGCAGAAAATCTAAATTAAACTTGAGTGTGAGTCTGAGGTTATTTGTCACCTGTCTCAGCGCTGTCTGGTCAGGAATTAATACTTGATTTTGAAACAAACCATTGTAATAGTTGACACAAAAATGTACACATTCAGTCAGGAGCTGGTGCCAGCATGTATGAGAAAACATTTAAGTGGTTAAATAAGAGTTGAGATTCTAATATAAAATAAAAGTAAGCAATCCAGCCAGTTATAGGAAATATCAGTATCAGACTAGATAGAATAGAATGTTCCTTTAATCGTCCCACAATGGAGAGATTTCATGATGCATCGCTTATTTAAATCCAAAATTGACATACTTTGAAAAGACATTACAATGTCATGTCATGTTCAGGCCTTAACTTTGGAAATGTCGACATTGTGTAGAGTTCACATAAATCTAACATAATGTCAATGTCAGGTGTTATCGCTATTCAGCATGCTGATATTTATATCACAATTTACAATCAATCAATTACAAACATCCAAACATAGTTAGTCTCCAGCTAGAAAAGTAGATAAACCGATGTAAGGTCTTTGGAATATAGATAATTGATCAATAGTTTCTTATCGGCCATATTAGCCTAGGTATGAAACACTGCAGTTAGCAGTTGTGTGTTGGGTCCTTCAGGCAGAGAACATCTACAATGATGAGGAGCCGGACACCCCTGCATCAGAGTTGGAGGCCCAGGGATCATAACCCAGCCGTGCAGTCTCTTCCCCCTGTCCCTCAGAGATCCAGCTAGCCTGCTGCCCCCCTCCAGTCTTCTGTGGTCCCCAGCAGCTCGGACTATCAGTGTCCCTTTGCAACAGTTAGCATCACCCCGACGCACTAACGCACTTGGAATAGCCATTACATCGTGTGAAGTTTCCTTACCCACTCAGGTGGCTGCAGCTCGAGTGTGCGAAGAATTCGATTCTATGATGAGTGTGTGTGTGTGCACACTTACTGTAATTTATGATTCCAAAGGGCTCCTGAAAGGAAAATGCAAGTGTTATTTTACATGTTTTATTTGGACAGAAAGATAAACCAGCATGTATGACGTGCACCCATCTGAAGTGTGATTGGTTGGTCCACATCAGCTCGCTGCTCACGTCCAGGGAAGCTTTCTATCACGTCGTCCCTGCAGTTAGTATAAACACATACACCGGCTTTCCTCTGCTGAAACATTCCCCAAAGGTTGCCTCTTACAAACCAGAGGCTTTTTGAGGTACATTCAGTATTTACTTCAAGTGGAAGGTGTGATATTAAACGAGTGTATTTGAGGGAAGCGTCTTCATTCTTCTATTGTTGTTACGTAATGTAAAACTGCCATGTTTTGTTTCTTGCCCCCACAAATTGCAATAAATCTTTTGTAACTTTTCAAAAAATTGTTTGTCAATTTTGTCAAACACAATATTAGTTCCACTTTTACAAAAAAGAATATTAATGTATTTGCAGGTGAATAATAATTAAATTCCCCAGTTGTGGCTTGTTGATTTCAGCTTTAGTTAATACAAGGTTGAACATAGTTTTGAAAAGTACATCGAACTGAACGACAAATGACCTGGCCTTTTTTTTTCCCCGTTACCTAGCAATAAGAATGATGAAAAGGAAATGGTACATGCACATCTTTGTTGGAGAAAGTAGAGAGATCATATAAAATCTATCAGGGATGCACACGGACAAAATAACTCGAACAGGAAATTAAATTGGAAGCGTGGCTCAGAGCTGCTGCCAGAATTCTGCACTCAGGTGAAGGTCTTAGAAGGGCTTCACCTTTCAAGTCTCCTTAACTAGTCATTGTGTGAAGTACACTTGCAGCTTATAAACTCCTTATGTATCATCATTAAGCATTTAATGCACTGTTTCCTCTTATATACTGCAGCTAAAATAAAAAGGTCCTTGAAAAAAATTCTTCAGATGAATCAGATTCAAAAATACATATCAATGATTGAGGTAGATGATGTCGTTGTCCAGTTTGTTCTGATAAAAGTGACATTTAAAAGAGCTGGAAACCCTCATTTTGAAATATTTAGGTGGAGGAGGGGTCACTTCATGTGTGCCCAGCCCGGACCAAAGCTCTTAATTTTCTTGAGGCAGCAGATGAGAGTCCAGATCGCAGAAAAATCCAGAACTTCCCACAGTCCCTTGAGCGCATCATGGATGCCAGACACATGAATCACGGATGGAAACAAGAGTTCTTTTGTTAAAAAAATGACAAAAAATCATAATTGCAGTCAACGTCTTCCAGTTAAAATATTAATTGTAAAAAAGTGGACATCGTTTTTTATTTTATTTTATTTTAGGGGAATGGAAGGTAGCTCAGGTTTCCACTCTGCCAAGAGTTGAATTAGAAACGTCAGTAAAGGCTCCTTACCTCATGCAATTTTTATATTTTATTAACTTAGATGAATTTTAAGTCAGTTTTGTGTTTTTTTCATTCATTTAAAATTCTTCAATTTCCCTGAGACGGGTGATAGTTGTATAAGCGAAGCATATACAATGGCTTTATTTGTTTAGATTAGCTTCATTTGCGAGGAGGGAATTGGACGCCAACGTTGTTTGGACGGCTCTTTGGATGAATGTAGGCTGTGATCTAATGCCTCCCTTCAATTCAAGAATCGACTGAAGCTGGCAGTGATTTTTTTGTTGCAAATTCGTCAACTTAAAGGTTTACCTAAAATCTATTCTATTTTTGGCAAGGTTCACTGGCTGCTAGACATAAAAAGAATCGTGAGATTGAGCAACATTCCATAGCAACATTAAAATGTGGCTTGTTCGCACATGCTGGTATGATTCAAAAATTCTGAGGTCATTCTGCAGGGGTTTTGTGGTGATAAAATGTCAACCATTTTAAAGACAATTTATTAGAAAAATGTTTTTCCTGCGAGCAGAGTGAGGTCGTCATTATGACACGCAGTGATTACTGTTGTATCTGTGCCCATCCTGTCCCTTGTCCCGGGGAGGATCTTTAAGAGAACGAGTTTTGGGACTGTGCCCATCACATGACCTCTCGAGACACGAGTTTAAGGCCTCAGACACTTCCAGATATCTCTAAGGATCCTCTTATATTTGACTTTCAGCGATCAGATCTACCCACCCTGTGACCCAGCACCAATGTGCACCGTCCAAGATCCTCCCCTCATTCTCACTACCTCAACCACACTGACTCTGCATGGGGATACCATTTATAGAGACATTCAAAGACCAACAGACTCTGAACAGCTTTAATCTGATTACAAGGAAATTTCCTATGAAAATACAGTTATGGTAGAAAACAGGGAGTACAAAGTGCTCACCACAAAGCCAATTATTACAACCAACAGAAACGTGGGCAAACCTTTAGAGCAGAATCCGATCAAACAATTTTGATTCTTCTTTTACTATCACAAACATTTTGCTTTATTTTCCATGTAGCAACCTGGAGAGGCAAGTCTAGAATAAAAATAAAAAAAAAAAAGAAATCTCATATCTCCATTGAAGATGTTTTTCAGACTAGTTATGGAACCTAGTCTGGAAGTGTGTGTCGCCCACTTTTCACACATTCACACACATACGCATCTGCGCGCACCCACACGCGCACACACACACACACACACACATACACACACGCACGCACGCGGAGTGTGGGTGGCTCAGTCCTGCATTGTGGCTGCAGTTTCTTCAGTTGGCCTGGGTGCAGTTCCGGCAGAAGTGGTTTGGACAGCCGATGCGGCCTCTTCTTCAGGAGGTTGGGGATCTAGGTGGAGACCATCTGTCTCAACCCTGTCATCTGATGCAGAGCCCTCCTCATGCTCATCCCTCTCCTCCTCCTCCTCCTCCTCCTCCTCCTCCTGCTCTTCTTCTTCTTCTTCATCGTCCCCGGCAAGCAGGACTCTGGGGGTAGCCAAAGAATCCTGACCTTCCTGCTCCTGCAGGAGGCTGAGGCGGTTGTTGAGGTCGTTGCGCTCCTTCTGCAAGGCCCGACACAGCCGCTCAAGCAGCTCCAGCTTTCCCTGCAGCGCCTTGAAGTGGCCATCACGCAGAGTTTTCTAAACAGCACAAATGTGTCATCAAGATTATTATCTTCAGAGACATGACACAAAAACACAGACGAGGATTTACAAACTCTTAAGACTATCTTATGTCAAATATACATCCTGCATGCTTTAATTTCCAATCAAACTTGCCCTAGCATGTGTCGCTGAGTTTTCCTATAAAACACACAAGTCATGTTCTGTCACATTCGGCCAGATGGGTAAAGGCCATCTGCCTTCAGTTTCTAGTTTCTTAAATTTGAATTGACACGTGCAGGAATCTTGCACTTTTAACAGTCAGCCAGGACTTGCTGTCCTTGGCTGATGGACTTAAGGAACTGCACATGTACATTTGAACACATGAACACCACAACCACAATCACCTCCTCTGCCATCTGCAGCAGAGCCTGGTTGTTGCTCTCCCATTTGGTTCTCCACTGCGTGGTTTCCTTCTCCAACTTCTTGATCTTTTTGGTCATCTACAGGGTGAAGACAGCCAGAAGTTTACATTTACGCCATCATTGAAAGGGTGTAAGAGATTCTCCTTGATATTCACCTTCTCCATTTCTTGTCTGAAAGTGGTGAACACCTCGTTGCTTTTGGCCAGCGTGCTCTGGAACTCTTCAAACTTGTCCATGTAGAGGGAGAGCTGAAAGGCATGGATAAAAAAAAAATTTAAAAAAAACTGGAGCTGGAAGTGATGAAACGCAACGTCATGCAATGCACCAAAAACGTGTGAGAGGTACTCTTAGCAACATGCTAATTAGTCCCACTTAGTTTGGTTGCATTATACTGGGCATTGCTAATGGTGCTATTCCACGCAGATCTAGCATGACTCGGCTCGACTTGGGCGTTTTTCCATTACCTCACAGTACCTCGCCAATGTGGAAAGGGTTGTCATAGCACAGCGGGTGCAAAACCGCCGCGATGTTTTATACGCGACGCTAAACACAAACAATAGAGGACATTGAGGCAGTGGCTTTTTGTCAGATACAAAACAAGAGCAGAAAGTCAGAGAAGGCTACAGTAGACCAGACACAGAAGCAATGCAAGCATGAAAAGTCCTCTTGCACTCTTGCAGTGTCTCTGGATGGCAGGTTTGAGTCCTGCGTTGAGCACCATGCTCAGTGACAAAATTCACAGGCCAAGCAGGCAGGCCGTCTGTTGACATCACATATTTAGTATTGACTCAACACTTGGAACCTCACCAGAGCAGGTACTAAAACAGTACTATGCCAAATGGAAAAGAAAAAAAAAAAAAGAACTGATTTGTGTTGGAACTGTGTAGTGGAAATGCACCAGAAGGGTTTTATGTCCAGATTTGTTGAAATAGGATTAACAAAAAGTAACTATACAATACAAGGTGGAGCCCAGAGTCAGCACACAAACTGCCTAAGAAGCACTTTGTTATTGTTGGTCAACGGGGATTAAACATTTTTACACGGTTTAACAACACATTTCAGCTCCAACACTTGAAGGCACAAACAGTCAATGGTGGATAGTGTGATTGTCAGTGCACTGCACAGTAACATTTAATCGTAATCAACAGAACTTTCAATAAATCATGTTGCTGACCAAAGATTGAGCTGGGTGTGAAGACTGATGCGACACTGGCATGCTTTTGAAATGAAATAGACATCACATTTGAGTGACTCGAAAAAAGTGCAGAGGTCCAGGAGCCTACCATTCACTTAACATATCACAAATGGTTACATTTTGTCAATGAGATAAACACTCGTGGCGGCTCCAAAGTCATGCTAGAACAGAACTGCTCCAGGCAGAAAACACCTCAGTCTTACCAGTGGGCTCAAATTAGAAGAGAGTTTCATGTTCAGTTGAGTTGATTTACATAAGGGTTTGGGAAAACCCTTACCGTGTGTGGGTGTGTGTGTGTGTGTGTGTTTGTGTGTGTGTGTAAGCGTTCGCACCTAACTTAACACTAACCTGTTGCTTTAGCTGTGTTTCTTGTTCCTTCATGAGTTCACACCTGCGTCTGGACTCAGTGGCATCTTTCAAAAGCTGAGACATAAAAGAAGACAGTTAACAATGACACCCATCCATCACACCCCTCACAGTACCTCACACACTCATACAGGTCAAACTTTTGTTATATACGCCCAGTTCACAGGGCATCACACACTCCAGTATCCTACACTCACAGTTAAAGGTGCCTCTACGTTATCAGAACATGCACTCACAAATTCTCTCTCTCTCTGCTGCTTCTCCTCCACTTCTTTCATCATTTCTGTAATTCTCTGCAGCTTGGCGTCCATCAGTTGCTGCTGCAGCTCTTTGTGTTTGAACACCTTGTCGATGTGCTGCAGGAGGGACATAGTCACACATTTTACACATCGATTAAAAGGTGTGTTACGTAAGGCTCCACTGATTAGCCCATGTTCTGGTAAAAAAAAATAAAAAAAAATGGTGTAAACCCTTGCACATTGAGAGCTAATCCTGACCAACAAGCAGTAGCTTCTGGGTGAAATGGGAAACTCTTACTTCCTCTCTGAGCTCATATTGCTCAATGAGCTTCTTGAGCTTCTCAGCAAGTTCCATGTTCTCCTGCCTCAGCTTGGTGTTGTGGGAGCTGTGCTGTTCCATCTGCACCTCAATATCACTCAAGGTCATCTGGAAGTGCAGCATGGCCTCTTTCCGCTGCTCCTCGTACTCCCTGGAGCGCTGGCCGTTCTCCTCCTATTAGGAGAGGGGGGGGGGGCGGTGTTAGTACCCTTTCTGTTCCTGAGTGTAGTAAAAATAGGACATGGTGATGTTACAAAAAAAGTCCCCCTGGACTTAACTTTTCACCAGGTTTAACAGACAGTGTGTAATTTTTTCTAAAGCATTTTATGGTCAGGAGGCAGCATGGCTCAGGTAGTAAGAGTGAATTTCTTGGAATCTGGTTCAATTCCCTAGTGGCTCTCAACAAGTTAATGACCAAGACACTGAACCTCTGACTGGGGGCTGTGCTGTCTGCATCGCTGAATGTTACAAAATAAAGGGCTTCTTTCTTCTTCTTGTGAATTCCACGAGGATTGTTTGTAAGTTGGCAGAGCCTTGACCAAAGATGCCTAATCTGTTCATCTTCTGGATTAGCTGATAATTATAAAAACATGGACAAAAAGGTTTCTGGGTCCTTTTGTAACATTGTGTTCCCATGATTGAAATGGATGGATGGACAACCTGAAATATCCAGGCAGTGTGTTGAATTTATGTACCTTCAATGTTTTGTTGTGTCTCTGCAGCTCCCTGCAGAGGCTCTCCAGCTTGCTGCGGGCCAGAATGGCCTTGCTGTGCTCCCCCTGCAGGTGGATCTTCTCCTTCACAATCTGGGACTGCTTCTTCTGCAAAGCTTTCAGGCGCTTCTGCATGCAGCGGCTCTCCTCAAGCTCACAACACAAGACAGACCATGTCAGATTTATTTTGCTCTGAAGAGATGTGGAGACGCTGAGGTGACATGCAGGCTAACACTCCACTCAAAGTTTGGCATTTTTCAACTTTGACTGCAATTGTTGCAAGCCCCCTCAAGTGTAACCACTGGGATGACAGTTGTATGTGACAATGAAAGACCATGGAAAAAAAGAGCAGAGACACACTCCACTTTGTCGCTGCACTTGACCTTGCATTTTCAGTCCACATTGAGAATGAAGGAAGAACTTTGGGCACTGATTAGCAGAAAAAAATGCATTTCAAAGCAGCAATTACACCTGTGTAAAATACACCAATGGTTTCATTCCATTTCCCAGCTTGTTTTTTTTATTTCTAACATTTGCCTGAAATTAAACTGATCATCCCGATTTTAGGGACAAAATCTTGCACTTTAGATCCTGCTTGTCAACTAACTTGATAGTTGAGACTTGAAGAAGTACCCCTTCAGATCTTCTTGAGTGGAGGGTCTTTACCCTCTGCAGGGTTGAGATCACATTCACTTACTCTCTTTGTGCCTCTGGCTGTTGTTGGCACGATTGCTTTTTTAAATTCAGGCCAACTGTATATTCAACACTTGATGCATATGGAGTCACATGGGGTTAGAGCAGAGAGGTTGGTAATATGAATGTTTGTGGTAACACTTGCAAAAGGTTTGTCCAACAGAACTGAGTTCAAGACATGATTTTCCACATGATTCTTGTAAACTCTTCCATAAACCGTGCAAGAAGGAAACAAGTGTTGACAGTCCATCAATGTGATAACTCGGCAACAAGGCTTGGTTCATTCTAAAGCTTGGGCAGAAGACACAAGCTACTGTACATGCAGCTGCTGATGTTAGTCCCCTAATTTGTGGCTGTTGGTTTTCATCTTACCAGATCTGCATATTTCTTGCACAAAGCAGCCAGTTTCTCCTCAGGGGTGGTGAGGGAGGTCAGGGCCTGCATAAGGAGAACCACCTCCTTCCCTGGAATACACATCAAAACCACATAAGTGGCATCTAAGGAGAGCTAAGTGCAAGATCAATAACACTTAAGACTAAGCTGTTGCTGTCTTACGCTGATTAATAGTAAGCAATAGTAATTTAACCCTGTGCTAGCGTCAGGTATCTCAGCCTGTGGAGTTGAATCATCTCTACTGACTTACAGTACAATTGATGACTGCTTTGTTTTGTATCCCTGTACCTTAACCCCCAACTGTTCCAGAACTCAAACTGTCCATTGCATATGGGTCCCCTGAAAAGGGTGATTCATTTAAAGGTTTTCTTTAATAAGAGGGGTTTGCTCTCCAATGATGCTCAGTATTTACTTACAGCAATAAATAGGTCCCAAAAAGCTTGCGGTTGACTTACTCTACTTGAAAAGTGCCCGAAAATATCTCATTCTTGGTAAATGATTCACTCATTACACTGATCCTGTCTCCTCTCCTGTGTCAACATTCTATAATTGGTGCAAATCTAAGAATCATCAAAAAAATGTTGTCATATACAAGTCAACTACACTGTGGGTTAGTATTGATCAGGACTGGGACCACCTCTTTCACGACCTGAGATGTCTTCAGCATCTGCTATTGCATTCAATAAGTGTGAAAACCAACTAAGATTGCTGTTTAGGATGTCATTGATTTAGCAGGGCTAAATATTATACACAATGATCCTAAGGAAAATTGGCTGGATTCCTACCAAAAGCATTGTCCTCTGCAGTCTTAACGTCTCCAGGGTCCAGCTCTGCCTCCCCCAGGTCCGTTGGACTGTCCTCTCTACCTGGAGTCTCTCCTCTTTCTTCCTCGGCACAGCACAACCCTAAACCAAACTCTGCAACCTCCTCCTGGCAACATACATACAGAGAACTCTATGAAGCAGTAGTTTGAAGACAGTATTCAACACATTTTAAGGGTGTAAGCTTGCATTTTACAATTTAAATTAAATGCTTCGTAATGTTACAATAGATAGGATCAGGAATGAATCCATCAGGGGGACAGCACATGTTAGATGTTTTAGAGAGATGGTCAGAGACGCCAGACTGAGATGGTTCAGTCATGTACCAGGGAATGATACATGGACAAGGGAAGGATAGTGACTATATTGGTAGTCGGATGCTGGAATTGGAGATGCCAGGTAGGGGGTCTAGAGGAAGACTGATGAGAAGATTTATGGATGTAGTGAGAGAGGATATGAAGGTAGTTGCCATGAGACATGAGGATACAAAGAATAGGGTTGGATGGGGAAGGTTGATTCGCTGTGCCGACCCCTGAAGGGAAAAGCCGAAAGGAAAAGAAGAAGTTTTGTTATGTTACTGAGAAAGAAGCAAAACAAGAGAAATACAAGTAAAGATATGTCAGGTTAAGAGAGAAATATGTTAACAATGTAAAACAGTCCATGTAAAAGTAATCTGAGAGGCATAACATGAAAAACACAGTCAACACAAGGTTGCGGTTACCTGACAAGGGCTGCCCAGCTCAGAGGGTGAATCACTGCCTCCCACTATTCTTCTAGTCGCTACATCAAGCTCACAAACTCCTGCTGTCTCCATTGGGGTCAGCTATTGATACAAAGGAAACCAAACATGGTTAAAAACTACATATGATTAGTAGGAACAGTCCCCCGCCCCACCCTTTAATAAATTAGCATTTTCCAGTTTATATAATATGGTCATGACGATGTTGCCTCCTTTTGATGGTGTCAATGACAAACCTACCGACATAACAAGTCAAGAGGGATTGTACAGTTTGGGCTGCAGCTGCAAGTTAAAACTTTTTTCATCATCTGCAGAGGACGACACTTGGTCATGGTTGGAACATCCTTGTAGCTGGCAAGTCTGGCATGTTTAGTAATTGGTTTTAACAAAATTTTTGGCTCAGCACCTTATCAATAAAATACAATTGATTTTCTATTTTAGGATTTAAAACTATCCAAATGCCCCCCAGCTCAATGCAGTGATTGATTTTGCTGAAACACACTGACCAACATCCTGTGTGTCATGTATGATGGAATCAAATGGGCATGTGATCAAGCACAAACAACTGAATTGAACAGCATGATTGCAGCTCACCAACAAAAAATATGGGTCCTGTGAGCAATGGCCTGTAATAGACACCAGAACAAGTGGGCCCATTTGCCTCTGCAGCCACAAACATGGCCTCTCTTTGCAGCTAGTGAAGCTAAAAGTGTGCAGTGACACACAAAGTAATCTAAGATGCAGGGACACAAGTATCTCCCTGGCTATATTCATGTTTTTGTTGTTTTTACTCCTGGTAGAATTAACAGGATTAACCAAAAGCCTTGATATTTTTGATTCTGATTCAGGCCACTTCAACTGTGGCCCTGACTCAGATAAAGATTTGATTTTCTACTGTGAGCCCTCAGTCTGGAAAGTAAATTGGAAACATTTAGGATAATTCGGTGGTGGTGGCAGTCCTAAAGATTCCAGAAGGTCCTTAGGGTATTTAACATTTTCAAGACATTAATAATGGTAGTTTTGGGGTACAACATGTTGTGTGACTGGTATTTGGGGTGAAAGTAATCTAGCTTTGAGGGTTGAGAGTTCAGGGAAAGAAATAGTGGAACAAAGCCACAGAGGAATGTGGTGACAGTGTCACTGAAAAGTTGGAAAGGCTGAGCTATACAGAAAAATAAATATTCCTGTTGAGTTCCTGTCTTCTGTTCAGCATTATTGACTTATGAGCCTTTAGCAAAGGGTTAAAATAGCTCAACCATTTTCATTGACCTTAGACGAAATGTACTTTTCATCAAATTATGTTAAAACAAGGGCACACCGCACATCGGTCATTCTCTACAAAGAAACTTGTAGCATGTATAAAGTGTAGCACCAAGGAATACATTTTTGACTAGAGGGGAACTTTAACAACTACTTTTCCCTGAGTTAGTTTAAGGTAGGATCAGGTTGGATCTGTGAAGGTTCAGTCATCCTGGTCATGGTCAAATCTTATTGTCGTAACTAAACTTGATTTCTTTGCTTAAAGACTATTCACCTCTTATCCACAAGGCATAGTCATTTCTGACAAAGGTTATATGGAAATATGTGTTTAGGTACAGAAATCTCACTTTTCAACTAAACAACAACAATAATAATGTCTCCAACCCAATAAGTAGCATAGTTTGTTTCATTTAAGTGCTGGTTAAAGGCTTCAGAATGCATCCATCCACCCCCTTCAACCTATAAAATATTCATATTGAACAAACCCTCCAGCCACCACTTGTTTGGTTTTGAGCTTATCAAATTTGGTTTCATGCTGTTGCGTGGTGTGAGAAAACCGAGTCTCACCGTAGACAGAAGCCAGTTCCTGATATTGGTAAATATCACATCCACCTGGGAGTCACACATCAGATAAGCAACATGAATAAATTGGGTAGGTCTCAAGTATGACAAGGACCAATTTAGGTCCACATTGCACATGAACACATTCCCTAAATGTTTCAATTTAGTAAGATTTTAGGGAAGTTACATGGTAATTCAAAAAAAAGTCCTCACATTTATGAATGACTAAGTGAATATCTATCAATCTATCCACCCATCTATCTGCGCACTGGCTAAATCCACCCCTCATCTGTAGACATTCGTTTAGACACCACTAGGGTTCCAGACCAAATAGCATCTCGAGGTCAAGCAGCGTGGTCAAGAACGACCCATGCTGCCTGAAACTGTCAGTCGGAGCGGGAGACCCAAGCGGAACTCGAAACTCGCTTCACCAGTCTTGTGCGTGCAAATTCATTGAAATACAGATTTCTAAAAAAGAAAATACAACTTGGAAGTTGTATAATGAGATCCACACAATTGCCAGGTAACTGGCAAGCTAACTTTCTCTTCAATGCGGGCTGCGACATCAGAATTCGACGTGTTCGACTACTGTATTTTGACGGCAGGGAAACCAGCATTAATTTAGTTTAACAGTGAGCTGCATGGCATTACATTGGATTTTGTATGTGATAAGCGACGGTTAGAGTAGGTATCGACTCGTGTAATGGTAGGAAGTACCGTCGCCTAACTTCGAAAAGTTGAAAAAGCACACGTATGCGAAACCGTTTCTGCGATCGTCAGAAAAACTGTGTAAAGTGGTGTCACTGTGGTTTAATCAATGTGTCTCCGTAGATAAACGCACTGGCGTGGTCAAAGGGATGTGGTGCGACGTCAAAATCAACTCAGGTTGGAACGGCGCGTTCGGATCCCCGGTCATGTTAGCTAAAAGCAACAGCAAGGGTTTCTATTTCTAAGCGTCACATTTCGCGCTATCTTCAAACCGATCGGGGGTTAACTCTGATAGAAATGTGATGCCGAATAAACACCACACGTTAGCCTCGGTGATGTAAAGCACATTTCAAACATCAGCTTATATTAGTTTCCAATTGATAGAAGCGCTAATCCTGCGCTAACAGCTAACTGGCGAGTTAGTTGCTAACCCTATTGGCTAACACTAAAAGTGAACTTGTTACTTCGTCGAATACCACGCGTTTTGTGATACATGAAAAAGCTATACAATCAGGCCAAATGTGGCGTGCCATACTACCCCGATCTTAAATTTGGATGTCACAATTTTGCTGAAACAAGCGCTGTTGAAAGAGATGAAGCATTTACCTGTGTGTTTCCAGTGTGGATGGAAGCAGGGTAGTTATCAAGTCCCTTGAAATGATCAAATATAACATTTACATCCGTCTACGTATTTTCAAAATAAAATGCATGCCATGCATTAACGAAATTAAGCCTTCGATAACTAATAAATAGAAGATTTTATTTTCTCACAAGAGGTATATAAATTGCTTCATTCCCCCAAAATGTGGAATAGCATTAAATATTTTATAATATTTTTGATTTTCTCTTAAATAATAAGAATAATGTAAGATGTGATATTTTCTTCTTCACTATTTCAAAATAAAGATTAGATTTTTGTCAATTTCTGGTGTTATCATCAAGCAATCAAAAATATAATATCACAGGAAAGAATTACTATTGCGATTATCCAGATACATATTTCACCCGTCACCGTTCTATACCATGGCTACTACGCCAATGTTTTGCTATTTTAATTTGAAGGTGCAGCATTGGTGATTTTGGCTTAGTATAAGTCACTTGATTTAGGCAAAGTCAAAACCAAAAGCAAACACTTGCAGCTCCTCTTTTCCGGGACGTCAGAGGAGATGGAAAACAAGACACTTGACTTCCAAAGTCAACGGCAATGTCAGTACGCTCTTTCTTGCAGTATGTTACGCACTCTGTCCAATAAAAATTAAGCGTTTCTTTGATTCAACAACATTTTCATGTTTTCCACCTGCACTTATCCACTTAAATGTTAGCTATTTTGCTGCCTTTTTCTGTTCTCGAAGAGATAAATACGAGCATCTTTTTTTGTAATTTAACTCAGACTGACTGCCAAAATTTGAAACTTGATGAACACAACCCCATTATCATAACGTTTTTTTCATTATGTCTAGAACAGAGGGCATAAGATCCAGCAGGCAAAACTAAACAGGTATTTGTAACTTTTCATGTCAAACTAAGATGTTCTCAAATTTACAAGAAATATATATATATATATATATGATGTATGTATGTATGTATGTGTGTGTGGTGTATATATATGTATGTGTGTGTGTGTATATATATTTATGTGTGTATATATATATATACATATATATATATATATATATATATATATATATAGAGAGAGAGAGAGAGAGAGAGAGAGAGAGAGAGAGAGAGAGAGATATTAGCCCTGAAAACAAAAAGAAAGAGCAATTGATAAACATCTCATATCAATTACGCAGAAATCACTTAAAAAGCTGAGGGGGAAAAATGTTAAAAATCAGTGAATTTAAATTATAAATTAAAAAGATATTGAAAAAAAGGTATATCCCAGAAATGGGTCTGCTGGTTTCAATTCAAATGGACTCTTGATGTTACAGTTGAATTTAGGTTTGCCCAATAAGCATCAGCAGTGCGGCTGTTCTGGCTCAGGGCCAGTTGTTCCATTTTCTCATCAAGCTGTCTGTGTAACTGATACTGATGAGCAACATGGCCGAGAAAGCCCTGACACAACTTTTTGGAATTTCAGACTAAAGAATTAACTTCAGCTATTTAAGAAAGTTCAGTCAAATACAGAGGCAAAGGTACGAGGGTGGTGGTTGTGGGTGGTATGGTGGGGAAGGGGGAAGGGTTAATGTGGTCCACATAAATACAGTGAGGCAGTATATTTACTAAATCAATTTAAAAGATCATGAAAATAAGAAAGAACCTTAAAAATCAATAAGATATCCACTAAACTGTCACCAAGGTGTTTTCTGTTACCTACAAGTAAGATAAGATAAGATAACACAACATAACATAACATAACATAACATAACATAACATAACATAACATAACATAACATAACATAATACTTTATTGATCGCCATAGGGGAAATTCGGGTGTTGCAGCAGCAACATTAGAGAAAAAAAAAGCATATAACCCCCCCAAAATATGTTTAACTAAGTTTTAAACTAGCAAGCACTTATATCAAAAGCAAAGTAGTATATCAGAAAATATGAAGCATGTGGGATTTTTTAACAAGTTTCATCTAATTTAATTTAATTGTTTCATGCCGTGAGAGAAGGCCTTGCAAATACTCCTAAATAAAAGACTATCAAACAACCAGCCAAAGGGAAATTCAGTGACAGTTACCCTGGCTGGATTAAAAACAAGGTCAACGAATCCAGGTTTCCTTGTTCTAAGGAAAATATTTTTGAAATTTAAATAATTGAATTGGTTGTTGAGTTGTGTTTCACTTTCATGATCGCAAGAACAGTCTATTCTTGTGACACTTATTGTTAACTAACCTTGTATCAAAATAGTTCCACACAGCAGGTTTACCAGACCGTGACCTATTTAGAGACCTACAGCAGATTTGTTATGGAATAGAACTTTTAAAGAGCGCCAAATATGCTGCCACCAGAGGGCGTCAGTGTTTCAGTAAGCATTTTTTAAATTCTTAAAAAAAATGTATTGGGATTTTATTCCGAGCGTAAGAAATATAATTAAACCTGTACTAATAATATCGCATTTAGTCGTTACTTTATAAACATAAAATTGTTTCAGGACAATATCAGATTAGAAATCCATCAATCCACAAATTTAGAACGCAGGAAAAATATGGCAAACCAGTTTTTCGACTGAACATAGTACAAATGGATTTGATTCTATTTTTTTTCCTCGCTTTATTTGTCCCTCAGTGTTTGAAAAGGGCAGATGCTCACACAAGTATCATTCACAGCTAATTTTATTCAATAGAAAGTTAAATGTCAAAACAGAGGAGCAGTTCTAATAACCCCAAGTTGGCCCAGTGTAGTAATCAATTTATTAGAACATTGTGCAAAGACTTATGTTCATTTTTTGCATGCAATCTGTATCTTTTTTTAATCTTAACTCAAGTGCTATTTTCAGGCATTTTTTCTTGCACATATTGATTTCTCAGGTGTGTTTCTCTCTTTCTTTGTTTCTTTGTTTCTTTCTGTCTCAGCTCTGATTTTCCAGAATTGTACTTCCATGGATACCAATTTCTTCTCATGTTATTTTTTCAGTGTCTATTCGACCTTTGATCATCTGCGTGTATTCTAGTGGATATTCAATCAATGTCTGCACAAAATTAGTGATCTGATTAAAAAAATAAAAGGTTTTTTCCACGAAATGACGCCCAGTGGCCTTATTAATTCTTAATCTCTCCAAGTGCTACCTGCTTGCGTCCCCAATCCAGCAGAGAGTCTTGAAATATAAATGTGCCCTAAAACAAATAGGTCGGACGGTGAAAATTGAGTCAAAGTGTAAAAAGGATCACATTCCAGCAGCAGCATTTGCTCCCAGTGCTGAAATGTTTCAACTGGGCAGTCTCTTATCAACCAACCAATCATCCCGCGCCTGTTCGATGGTCACCTGTCCTTATTGGCTTGCTGTGGTAGACTTTCGCCAGCCGATTGGTCCACACAGCTGTCTAAATCCTTCGAGATCCGCCCGCTATCTCTCCTTAGCGGGGACGACGTTTCCAGACAAGTGGAAAAAATAGCAGCGAGAAAGCGAGCGGCGGACTCTGGTTTGGCTCACTGTTCCGAGGAAACCTCGGCTTTTTCACCGGGACTCAAACACACATCACAGGGGCGAATAACGGCGGCCGCTACCCGCGTTCACCGTCCGGTACGTCCCTCCTGCTTTTGTTGTTAGAGTGGCTCACAGTTTGACTGACCCTTTTAGACACTCAAGTGTCAAATGACACAAATATCATCATCTTCTTTTTCTCCCCTTTCTTTCCCCCTTTATTTGTCTCCTGACTCTTTATTCCTAACAAGATGGACCTATTTTATTGCGCAGCGTGAGGGAAGAGTTAGCTTAGCCTGGTTTCTACACAACATCTGCTCTTTCAGTTGCATGAAAAAAAAAGAAAAGAAAATTGAACTTTACACAGTCGGGTTCATCGATCAATTTATTGACGGTTTTAAAAAGTTAAACGCGCCATTGTGCATTTCTAACTTCCAGGGGGAGGTACACGAGCAGAGAGATGCAGAGATTGAAGTGTAGCAGGGTTTCCCGAGCAGGGGAACCCCGGTGATACCGGAGAGGGAACCGTTGCCTCCTCCATCACGCCGTCAGATTAATGTCACACATTTCCAAGGCTCCTCTGTTTGATTCAGGGTAGCTCATCTGTGAGTGCTGCAGGATGAAAGACAGAAATCCACATGTTGCATGTTTTCACAGTCTGTTATTGTTGCTGTGGTATTGTTTATACAAATACACAGTTGTGTGTGAATGTTTGTTTTGCACATCGGACGTGTGTATGGTGATAGTTTTGTTTACGAATCCAATGTGGATTGCGGAGTAACAAGATTCTTTGATTTTGTAATGGAGAAAAATAATGATGCAATCTTTTAATGTACATTACAAACCCTTCGTCCGGATTTTAATTCCACACATCACGAGTGAATCGAGCAATATTACTATGCATTTTGCAATATATTTGATGCCTTACTTAAGATACATAATGGTGGTTATATTCCCTTCTGATATATTGTCTCCTCTGCAGGTTGCAGGCTCCTCCTACTCTTTTTAAGTCTGGTTTTAAGAAATTCATTCAAGATTTAGCAGTATTTTCTTGATCTCTTCACTTAATTCTGTCCCATTTTTCAAGTGAATCTTTGGAGACAATCATCTGGATATACCAGTCCTTTCATATTTTTCTGTTCGTTTCTAAAATTTCTAGTAATTTCTTGCTGATTTTAAATCCATTCTAGTTATTTTTTTTAAATTAATATTTTTTTTCATCTTTCAGTTAATTTCAAATAATTTTAATTTCTTTCATGTTTTAAAGTAGCATTTTGACATTTACGAACAGTTTGAAAACAAAATTAAGGTTAAAAAAGATCAAATCAAGACATAACTGTTGAGGACATGAACATTTTTTTTTTTATTTTCCTGTGTCTGACTGTGGAATATCAAATGATATATTGCTGTTTAATATCCAATTCTCAATTTTTTTAACATTTCTTATGCAACCGTGGCTCATTTAAGATGTAACCTCATCGAGACAGTTAGGTCAAGCCCCGGTTGTAGGCAAACTTTGCTGTAACCTCAGAAACAACAGTCTGTCTCTTTGCTCGATCCTAGCAGTTTGAAGTAAATATGATTTTAAAGAG
This sequence comes from Fistularia tabacaria, assembly GCA_901007705.1. Taxonomy (NCBI): domain Eukaryota; kingdom Metazoa; phylum Chordata; class Actinopteri; order Syngnathiformes; family Fistulariidae; genus Fistularia; species Fistularia tabacaria. The sequence continues at coordinate 54,185 of CAAKHD010014353.1, forward strand.
ACTTGGTAATTGTTAGCAGCAATAAATCATTCAGTCTCATTAGCTTTGATGATCAGTGGTTCCTCTTTTGTTAATGAGGCTATGCAGTGTTGGACACAGAGAGATATTGTGTTGCTTTGCAATTTTTTCCCCCCTCATTACTATATTGATTTTCCTGCCCTCAGTTTGGATTGTGTCTCCTGGTTTCTAGCTGATTATTCAATATATGGTTGCAAATTTTAGGTAATTTGATCCATATTTTCAGTTCCTTCCTATCTTTTTGTGATTTTTGCACAGATTTTTAGTGAAGAGCATTTTTACCCTGATTTTGACATGTTTTTTTGTTAATCATTGAATGTTATTTCTTGAATTTTAGGAAATTTCTCAAGGATTTTTAAATGATCAATCAATTGATATTCGACTTGTTTTAAAAACAGTTAAGCAACCTTACAAAGGAGAGAGCTGAGCAAACAGGCACAACAGTTTAACAAAGCAATTAAACCAAATTCTGCATTAGTCCTGAGTGACATATTCAGGACACTCAACTAACATTCAGAGACCGTTCTTACAGTTTGTATTGTATCGCCATTAATTGTGTAATGTGTTCATTGTATCGTGATGCCTATGATATCATGACACCATTCTTTCTCAATACATCTGGACATCTCAGTCAGTTGTCTTCAATTTGGGGCTCCTCATTGATATATGTCAATAAATACTGAATATCACAATGGTTTTTTTTTTCTAAAAAAAAATTATTTTGGCCATGTGATTGACTAGCGACAAGTCCAGGGTGTACCCTGTCACTCACCCAATGGCAGCTGGTATAGGCTCCAGCATCCCCCGCGACCCTGACTAGGATACCCGGCAGACAATGGATGGATAGAGCTACACTGTTTTGCTGTCAACATCCAGACTAGCTGTTGCTACTTTTTGACCTCCCATCCCCTTTCAAATATTGGCAAGAAATCCTCAACAAAATCATCAAGAAAAAATAGTAGTTTTTCCCAGTGCAAATATTGGCAAGAAATTATCAACAAAATTATCAAGAAAAAAATAGTGGTCAAAAGTATTTTATGTCTCTGTATCACCCCTCACACTCCCTTTCTCTTTCCCACTCACATGCTCATTATACTGTCTCTCCTTCCTCACACACTCCCTTCTCACTCCCTCTCCTCTCACCCATGATGCTCCCTGCCTCAACTCTCATCCTCCCTCCCTGGCTCTTTCATCTCTGCCCCCATCCCAAGCCCTCACACTCCTTCTTCCCTCCATCTGTCCTCAACTCTCCCACTCCCTCATGTGTATGTCACATTCCCTTGTCTTTCTCTGTCCTCTCCTTTCACACCTCTTCATCTCTAACTCCCTCTTTATACCACTCACTGCTTTATTTTTTGCCTCCATCCTCACTTCTGACATTTCAGCCCTCTTCTTCATCCAGCTGAGTCTGCTCTACTGGCCTTAGTCACCCCTCTTCCATGTAAACACAGAAACGTATTCAAACACACACATTCGCACTTGCACACGAACACATACACATACACACACACACACACACACACACACACACACATGCATACACAAACAGACACAAATCAGTTATGTAGACTGCGGCAACGTACATGGCTTTTTCAGAGAAAACTGTTTTCGACCACACACAGCATTTACTCTTCAGTTTTGAAATATTTGAAGTGTGATAGGGTCATAACACTATTAATTGATGTTTCAAAAAAGCTAAGGACTGTTGACAAATGCTATCTCCTTTTCCAGCAGTATACCAATATATATTTTTATCAATATGTCGCAATATCTTAAAGTGCTTTGGGAATTCTCACGTTTTTAGGTAAGCCAAAGTCCTGGATACAGAAGAAAGAAATACCTTTTAATGGCACATTCAGTTATACTTACAGCACAGCAACATTTGACCACTGCATTTAACCCATCATGGATGAACCATGAACAGAAAGCAGCTAATGTGCAGCGCAGTTTGGGATTCAGTGTCTTGCTCAAAAACATTTCGACTGGCTACGAGGAGTTCGGGATCCAAGGACAACCAATCTAACCCCCTTGAGCCAAGCCACCCCACAAAGGGTGCCCGTTTTAAGGCTAAGTAAATGCCCTAAATGTTTGTTTGTTTGTTTTTTTACATTGGAAGTTCTAGCAAGATAATATAAAACTCACATTTTACTGTTTGGGAATCGAGCACATTGTTTCAAAATTAGGTGTCAAAGTTGTATCACATTTCAAGATAATTACTACATGTCCCTGCAATAACTGACTAAGGTTAGTTGACGTACTGAGGAGTCCGTGTGTGTGTTTTTGATTAACATAAAACCGCGTGTTTCCGTGTGACTGAGGGGTTGCTACAAACCACAGCTCTTACACTGTAATTCATAACTTTCCCATTCATGATTTATCATTGAACCAGCCTAAACCTGGAAATAAATCAGTGTTAATTTGTATGACCTCCTGATGGCATGTGGATAAAGATTTCCAAAACCTCTTCGAAATGCAACAATCTTGGTAAATCCAGTCCTAGAGAAAATGAGAAGGAGTGGCAGTATGTACATACACAAAACTCAATCTCTCATTGCAAGATAGAATTTATATTCAAGCAAAATGTGTTCATATATAGGCCACAATAAGAATGAACCCTTCACCTTTAAAGATTCACCCTAGAGTCCCATCTCTGCCTGAATATCTAGATCTGTGGGTAAAACCAAAGTCTAGTTTCTCTATCAAATGAACATTTTTTTTTGTCAAGTAGAGCTTTTGTCTTTCTTCCTGTTTGCAACACCAACATCCCCTCATTTGTCCCCCCGCCCTCTGAGAATTTCCTCCACATAGCCTCCTCTGTCCTTGGCCATTTCTCCCCACTCTGTCTGCAAACTGCAGGAATCAGTAATGTGACAGCAGCCTGTGGTTGATTGCTGTCATATTTGTTCACAGTCTGTGTATCACGCACACATTCCTTAATGCTTTGAAGTAACGCTTTGGAGGATTTAAATAGCTTCATTTTCTCCACTTTGTCATCTGAATAGATCAATGTTACCCAAGCTTGTAGCACTGCTGTCACAGAGAAAACTAGAAGAAGGAAATAAAAAGCCTTTGAATGATCAGGGGAAAATGAGACTTTTTAGATGCCACTTTGTTTTTGGCATTGTAGGTACCGGTATATTTGGGTCTGAGAATCACAATTTAGGTGCTCAATGCAAAGAAATGAGTGCCTTCCCCACATAATGAAATTAAGTTTAATTCCAGTCTGAGGTCATTTGCTAATTTTGGCCAATTTCACTGCTGATTTTGTTTGGTAATATTTTGTGGCAGGTTCTTGCAGATTTTTTAGATATTCTCATTGATTTTGGGTTTGCTCATGACATTTTCTCATGAATCTGAACTAATCAGTTTGCTTAGCAAATTATCTATTTAAATCAATAACTGAATAACAATTTTCAAAAAAAAAAGAGTTGTCATCAAACCGTGTTGTGTGTCTGAAGGAAATATGCATCGCAGATAAAAAGATCTGCCATGATATTCAGTCAATATAGTATTGATTCCATCATTATGCATTCTCACTCAGATTTGAATAGTTTTGAGAACAAGACAGATGCACAATGCAAACATCCATGGTGTAAAGTTGCACCCCTGCGCTCTGCATTGTGACCCACCTCCTCTTTGACTATCCAGCCTCTCAAGGTCAATGAAGTCAACTTGCAGTCAACATGGACCCAAGTTACTGATTTACTGATGACTGTGGAGTACTGCATTCAGATTGATGTCACCTTTGATCTCGCCATCTTTGCATTCATCTAATTCATACTGCCAGCAATGCAACAATCTGCCTCGCACTAACTGGGGAACTAAAGGATTTATAAAACGCGGGCAGCAACCTTGGCAACCATAACTTTATGTTAACATTGGTTAAGCACCGCAAAAAAATGTTGGTGCAGGGATTTCCAATAGTTAATCTTTCAATAAATATCAGCTTAGCTTTGGTGAATCACATTTAGATGCACAAAACTAATAAATCAGTGTACAGTTTATGTCATTGTTGAATTCCAAATTTATTTAAGGTGGGTTTAATGAACAATAAGTCTCAAGAATGATCAGAATGAATATACTGTCTGGGACTTGATCAACTCTCCTGTCATTGCAGATCATGTGGTCACCGCGTGGGTTTAAACATGAAGGCAGCCAGTTACGCATAAGTCATAGTCAATAACAACACCTCAATTAAGATTTTCCTTATGAGCAGTAAACTTGTAATCATTCACGTCAGACTTTCCGTAAGCTACCAGATTATGAAATAGTAGACCTGAACGGAACCAAAAGTATGTCTGAAAATAACCTTGTTTCAAAGATTATACAAAATTTAACAGAAGCATTACATTGCTAAAAATGCAAGAGATCAACAATTACATTTTTGAATGAAGAGCTCTCTGCAACTCCGTGCATGTTATCTTGCATCTTGCAGCACTGAAGTTTTACACTTGTTGAAAAAAAATTCCAATGCAGTCTCTGTGTTACATTAACCTGCCAAGAGCAACCAGGAATCTTTCTCTGACACTGTATTTGTGTCGGACACAAGACTAACATTTTTGAGCCGCCTTTGGAATTGATTCAGTTGATGTGGTGGTTTAGGGGATTGTTCTTTCACTCTACTACACTTTTATACATAGTCGTCTACGTTGTGCTTTTTATGTTTAATTTTTAAAATTAAACCCTTTATAGTACTGAGTCATCTACTCACTTGCTCAATTGATTCCAGGACTAAAACACTTTTGCAGTATTCTGAAAAGTTGCTGAAAAAAAAGATTGGACAATGATGTGCATCAGAGCCCCCCAAAAAAAGTGCATGACTGTTCAGCTTGAGGTGAATATTTCAAACCCTACCAGCTTTAATTCGTAGCTAAAGGGCAACATTTTCCAAAACTTGGGTCTTGGCCAAGGAAGTGATAGGAATTGACCCTAAAATCCCACACCCCTCTGGCTGTGAGGCCACAGTGCTACACCACACACACTTAGCACTGTAACTTATGTGAATTTATAGAGTGAATTCATTTCATGATGTTAAGTAACCTGAGTCAGTAAAGAGCTATAGTGGGTGCAGTCACTGAGAGTGTGTTTCCTGCTGAGTGGGGGAGTGTGTGCCTATGTTTAGCTGTGTTTGTTTAGGACTTGGTAATTATGGCTGGCAGCGGAGTTTAAATTAGAGCAAGCAAGCAGTGGAATGCCTTTTGTCTGCTGCTGTCACTGAAACTGTGGCCTTCAAAGTGTGTCTGAATAGATACTTTACTGAATAGGGTGTGTGTTTTTCTACAGTATATACTGTGCTGTAGATTTGCCTTTTACTAAATAATACCTATGAAATATATTTTTTTGATAATTTGAGTGCACGCATGTTGTTTGTCTGGTGTTTGGGTGCATGTGTGTTTTCATCTGGACCTAGGACACTTTCTGATTTGGTGACATTACCAAAGACACTATTGACCTTGGAACATATGTTGTCTCTCCAGGCTGCTTCATCGTGGAAGAAGCCATAACTTATCCACACACACAAACACACACACACTGACCAGCTTCCTGTCTTTCTGGAAAGGCTGAATGACGTTGTTAGCTGCTCCTGGTGGCCTCTCTGTGATCTGTTTTCCAGATGCAGCCAATAGCAGCACCAGATGGTAGTGGTGCGAGATTCCGGGGCCTTTCCTGAATAGGGATGGTGACAGTTAGGGGTCAAGGCCCTCCTGTTATTTGTCTCATAATTGTGATACAATTGAATGTATCAGCCATGCAGTCAGTGGAGCAAATCCGTTCGATTGCGTTTTTTAAAAGTTTGTGTTGACCCGACCTTTACAACTCAAATTTAAAGAAATTCAAAATATAAAGGTGGTATGTGTTTGTACAACTTATTGCTAATCTTCTGACCAAACAAATTGCTTTTGCAACACCCCCACTCAGCCACAAACTTATCTTTTACCACCACTCTTGGTCCTTTCAAAACATGCACTGCACACCTGTGATTGCCCCAGTTCTTCCTAGATTGATTGTTGAGCCCCTCTCTGGCATAAACACTGTTCATTATCCGGAGAGTCAGGGCCAGCCATAGCCGAGTTTTGTCCTGTCAGTTATATAACTCATAGCAGGAGATTAGGTGCGATGCAGGAGGTTGAGGTGGAGAGAGGTGAGCTGCACGAGACAGGACATGACCTGACATGACCTTCTTTTTTTTTTTCTTTTTTTTCATTTACAGCAATCACACCAAATGTTCCCTGATCTTTTTTGCACAGTTAAATGCTTTGGCATTTCCTCTGTGCTCTGCTGATTTTTATGATATATCTTCTTCTTCTTTCCTTTCAGCTTTTCCCTTTCAGGGGTCGCCACAGCGAATCAACCTTCTCCACCTAACTCTATTCTCTGTATCCTTGATATATATAATGTATAACATATATAAATAATGAGCCTTTGAAAATATATCTTTAATTTTGCCCCTGTTGCATGGTAAACTTATCACACAAACATATAGTCGTTGTGGCTTGCCCTGCTGTCATTTATAACACAGGCTTAGCATTAAGACGCTGGTTCATTAAAGACACTGATCTTTTTGGATAATTGCTTTTTAAAATGAACCCATTGTCCCAAATTATAGGTAATGCCAGGTTTGCAAAGAATTTTTGAAAAAAGGCATTTGTACAAAATCCATAAGTTGCATTGCACATCAATTACTTTTTTACATAGTGCTATCTTTCTTCTTCTCCTTCTTTTCTCTTTGGCTTTTCTCTTTCAGGGGTGGCCACAGCGAATCAACCTTCTCCATCTAACCCTATAGTCCCTATCCCTCCTCTGTACATGACCGAACCATCTCAGTCTGGCTTCTCTGACCTCCTCTCCAAAACATCTAACATGTGCTGTCCCCCTGATGGACTCGTTCCTGATCCTATCCATCCTCGTCACTCCCAAAGAGAACCTCAACATCTTAATCTCTACTATCTCCACCTCTGCCTCCTGTCTTTTGATCATTGCCACTGTCTCCAAACCATACAGCATCGCTGGTCTCACCACTGTTTTGTAAACCTTTCCTTTCATTCTAGATGATATTCTTCTATCACATAGAACCCCTGAAACTTTTCTCCACCCATTCCAACCTGCTTGAACCCGTTTCTTTATCTCTTTTCCACACTCTCCATTGCTCTGGACCGTTGACCCTAAGTACCTGAAATGCTCCAACTTCTTGATCTCCACTCCCTGTAGCCTCACCTTTCCACCCGGGTTCCACTCATTTACAAACACATATTCTGTCTTGCTGCGACTAACCTTCATTCCTCTCCTTTCTAGAGCATACCTCCGCCTCTCAAGATTTTCCTCAACCTGTTCCCTGCTCTCACTTCAGATCACAATATCATCTGGAAACATCATGGTCCATGGAGATTCCTGTCTAACCTCATCTGTCAGCCTGTCCATCACCACTGCAAGTAAGAAGGGGCTCAGAGCTGATCCCAGATGAAGTCCCTCCGCCACCTTGAACTTCTCTGTTTCACCTACAGCACACTTCACCACTGTCTCAAAACCAGCATACATGTCCTGGACCAGTCTAACATACTTCTCTGCTACTCCAGACTTCCTCATACAAAACCAGAGTTCTTCTCTCGGCACCCTGTCGTATGCTTTTGCTAAGTCTACAAAAGCGCAATGCAACTCCCTCTGTACTTCTCTATTAGCATTCTCAAAGCGAACACTGCATCTGTAGTACTCTTTCTCGGCATGAAGCCATACTGCTGCTTGCAAATACTGACTTCTGCTCTCAGTGTAGTTTCCACTACTCTTTCCCATAACTTCATTGTATGGCTCATCAACTTTATCCCTCTAAAGTTACAATTCTGCACATCCCCCTTATTCTTAAAAATGGGCACTATCACACTTCTTCTCCACTCCTCAGGCATCTTCTCTCTCTCTAAGAGCCTGTTGAATAATCTAGCCAGAAACACTACCACTGCTTCTCCTAGACACTGCCATACCTCCACAGGTATGTCATCTGGACCAACTGCCTTTCCATTCTTCATCCTCTTCAATGCTTTCCTCACTTCACTTTTACTAATCTCTGCTACTTTGTGGTCTACAATCGTCACCTCTTCTTCTCTTCCCTCTCTTTTATTTTCCTCATTCATCAGCTTTTCAAAGTACTTACATAGTGCTATCTACTTGGTGAAAAAGTACTATGAAATCAGCTGACTCAATCAGCCACTGTAATGCTGTTAGTTTTTTTCTTAAACTACTGTCAGACTCAACTTACAAGGAACTGGAGCCATTGTATATTTGAACTATCGCTTAGAGAAGGTAATTAAGGTAAGCATTCACTCACAAATTCAATTCTGCTAAAAATACATCTAAATCTGAAACGCTAAAAAATTGTTGTGTTTTTATGAATTTTCTAATCAGTAAAAAAAATGAATCAACAAGCATTTAAGTGACCTATCTATCGGAAAAGCCCATTTTTGGCCCATATGGGCAAACCAGCCTATCCTACATTCTGGCTATTTCCAGTATATCCGTTTTACTATGTGTGTCTAATCAGATAATAAGAGCTTAATAATAATAAGAGCTTTCCTGATTTGGTGTTGGTGCATTGAATTGCAGCTCAAGAATGAGGAAAAACATAGAATTTTGGGGGCCGAGTTAAATTTAAGCCAAGCCCTACACAGTGACTGAAGTTGATGAAAATTTTATTTGAGTCCACTCCCCAATTTTGCATCAAGAGGTAACTTTGATATCTGTATTCAGGTTGCAAAACAGAAAGCATGTTGGTGAACCGAACAGGATACACAAAGACACTTGTCTGATAATGAGTTTGTTTTATTTTAGTGGTAATTTTTGAGGCTCTTATATATGACTACTATATATTCCTTTATATTGTTTCTATGGATGAGGTGTTATCAGGCCAGTGAACGAGACTGCTTACAGCAAGCAGAATGGAGGTGATGTACAACTGACCTTTCTGTCTCACCACTCCAGCCATTAATTAACCTTAAATCAGTGTGTAATTAATGACCATTTGAGTGTTACATTCTCATCTCCCAGCTCAGCTTGACAACATGTCTCATGCACCAGGGGAGAAAGGCAGAAATAATGCCCTATTTCTTTTGTGACTTATATATAATATAATAAAAGATTTTAGTCACTGCAAAAGTAAATCTGTTCTCAAAAGGCATTGGGCTACATAAAGCAGATCTGAACATGATAAATTAAAGCTGAATTAAGGATCTATTTCTGATTATAACTGTTGAAAGGGTGCACTACACTGTTTTTGAAATATATTTTTAAAAATTGTAAGACAAAACTACATGTACGTATTATGAGTACAGTGAGAGTGTATATAAAGATAGGTAAATGTAGTTATAAATTCATTAATGTCATGATATGGTACCAGAATTGATGATGTGGACATTGTTGCCAATGCGGCTGTCATAGGAGGGCTCATTTGCTAACCTGGCAAAAGGCTTAACCCTCTAGCTCAAGATGGTGTCGAGGATGCAGGCCAACACAGAGCACAATCCTCAGGGTACCTGTTTCTGCACAATCACGTTTAAAGGGCTTACGGCACAGTCACTTCAAGTTGTGTGTCATTTGCAGCTTAAGATTTTTACGACAGACACCCTCTTTTTATTTTATTTTTAAAGATACCAGCTCTAATTCAGGAAATCCCCAAATAGTGATTTCTAAAGAGAAATATACTCATTTTCAGGTACGTATAATATGTTATTGACCTTGTGATGCCAGCTGGAATTGGTTCGAGCCCTTTCCCCGCCCTGTTTACAGAGGAAACTAAAAATGGATAGATTGATGGATGGAAATGGAGGTAATACCTTACAGAAAAACAACGAAAATATATATTTTGACAGCGCCAGCCACCACCTTTGGAACAAATAAACATTATTTACATTTTTTGTCCTTACCGTATGCTTAAGTTTAATGGCTAGTTTATGAGGGATTTGGACCATCTCTCTGCTTCATGGATGCATTTTGAAACCTGCATATAAGTAGAGTAAGTCAATTATGTATATTTTCCAAATGATCCACACATGGAAGTGTGGCACCTTTCACTGCTTCCAAATACACTTTTCCCACTGACTCAAACTGAGAAAGGACTGCTGTTAAATGTGAAAGCACATTTTTGAGAGTCACAGCACATGGAATTACCTCTTTAGCTGTCCTGATTAAATCTATTAGGGCTAATTAAAATTTTCAAAGTTGAGACGAGACTAAAGATTACATTACTGTGTCTCTGTTGAAGTAATAGAGGGTTAAACTTGAGGCTAACAGCAGAAGGGTTTTCACCCAATAGAACGGCGAAGACAGAATTAGGATGTCTAACTTTTTTGGCATGATATGAGGTTTAAAAACAATAATAATAGATAATTTATAAATCCATTTTCTGTTTAGCCATTGCATTCTGAGGTATTGGGGGACAGAAAGGACAGCAAACTCAGCCTACTTTGACACACAAATGTGAGAATATTATTTTTCTTCCCTGGGGACATAATTTACTGCTGAAATGGTCATAAATTGTAATATATGGAAGACCTGGAAGATTTGACTCAAACACATACATGTTTCTGTTTCAAGTATAATAACATAGGTATAATTAATGTGTAGAATTTACATATACATTTTACAGATTTCCATGACTTTTAAATTTTCACACTGGACTGGGAATCAGTATCAATTCAACAGGGAACAACAGCTTTCTTTTCTGTGACATTTTTTTTCCAAATTCATCATTTTACAGAATTAATTTTTTTGTCACATCTGATAATGAAACTATGCTAATTCACTCTGTAACGGAGGCAGACAGTGGCAGCCGCACACAAAGGGATTAGCATGACCTGAATGTATATCGTAGGGTCAGATGAAGGCTGGATGAGAGTGACCTGGATGGAGACAAATTATTTTATGGTCTTTGAGGAGTTTTACTTTTCAAAATAACTGTTCAAACAAATCACACAAAGCAGAAAACCAAGTGGAGGAGCACAAAACACAGGCTTGAAACAGCCAAACAGAAAGCCGGAAATCCTCAGGGCTTCCCACGAAATGACAGTGATTTGAATCATCAGTCAATTTGTATTTTGGTCGTATAATTATTCTGCAGCTGAGTGCAGCCACGTTGAATGCAAACAAATTTGAAGCAAGCAGACTGTCAGAAATAACAAATTTGTAATTGGGCATTTCATTCACATGGGATGTGTTTGTGAAAAGAAAAAATGAGACCGCATGTTTGTTGTCTTCTTGTTGCTGTAATAGTATTTATTTGTCATTGTTTGTCTTTTTTAGGATGTAATATGTTTCTGAAGGATGTGTTGTGATAGGTGCTAAAACTGTCAGTGATGACAAGTGAAAATATAAACCAAAGCTGTAATTATGGTCCGACATGTCTTTTCAAATGATGAGAGATGATTTTAGGAACACCTGATGATTATAAGTATCATGACAATGCAACAAGTTATTTAGTAATTACATACTTTTAAAATCAGCAAAACATTTCTTGGGAAATTAGTAATTCAAGAGGATGACTGGGCAAGCACAGTATTGGGCAGAAACAGGGAAAATAAGTATTAAAATGAATCATTTGAATTGACAGGTTATTGATGCTGTGTCAGATTTTTTTGGTTATTTTAATGGCATCTAATGCTTATTTAGAAGCCTCACACTAAACACTAAACTATTAGTTTACACTATAGTGCTATTATGAAGATGATTAATATTGTTTATTTGCAAAATATTAATGTAAATTATACATGCATGTAATTGATAATACTCTACAGCGCCTCCTTTTAAGTCAACCAATAGAATTAATGATTGTTTTCAGCCACAATAAACATGAACTAATGAAGTCCTTTTATCACTGAGACGGTCTCATCCCTTCGTTGCTGAGAGGGGGGAGGTCACAGCAGTGCACTTAGGTCAAAGGAGAAGGGGGATTAATTCCTTCACACATTTCCCCCCTTTTTGAAGTCATTCCAATACTTAAGCTTCATTGTGTGTGTGAGCTTGTTTGGCTGATTTGCTTGTTTTTAAAAAGTGGTTTGATCCCCATTAGTGACTGTTAAACTCTCCCCAGCCACCCTGACCCACACTCCCAAGTGACTGCCTCTGTCTTCCCCCAGCTAGCCCCCAAGTGCGTGCTTGTTTAGTCCAAGAGGAGGATTAGAGCCAGAGCCAGAGCCAGAGCCAGAGCCAGAGCCAGAGCCAGACAAGCCCCTGGTCATCTGAGGCTTCCTGGATGAAAAACAAGCGTCCTGCCCTCAGCACTTCAGCCACAGTGAAAGGCTGTTTAATTAATCTCTTCAGTAGCCATGATTGTTCCTACTGCCTTCAACAGGCCTTATTCTGGGAGAAAGCATGTTCATCTGGGAGAAAGCATGTTCATGAGAATCAAAGTAATAATCAATCAGTCAATGATTATTAGCTTACCCTAAATTACCTTAAAGTGGTGAAACATAACCTATGACATTTCTTGAAAATTTTGCAAGAAACTACAATTTCACAGAAAGGACCTGAGGTGATAAAGAATTGGAGGTCATGTACATCAGTTACATTTCTTTTGCCGACATGCTTTGCATTTTTGTGAAGATACATTTATTGAAACACTATTTGATGTCTATTCCTTACCACCTCCCTCCATCTATACTAAGATATTTACACATCTGCACACAATGAATGGATATCAGTGAATGACTAAAACACAATGAGCAGGATAAAAAAGAATGCGTTGTGCAACTTTTATAGAACTACATTTAGTTCATTAGTATATTCATTTATTGACATTTTAAAGTTTTGGCTCAGTTCTATTCAATTTAAATTGTATTTTGTTTTTGTTTTCATAGGATAATTACTGAACTACTATGCAAAGTGGGTCAACAAAAGCATTATGATGGACTCTTACATTGTGATCCTTCAAAGAGTAAAAGGTTGGTCAAATGGAGCTTTAGAACATTGCAGTCTGGGAATTTTTTTTGCATCTCAAACCTGAGAAATTAAGAATGTATTGAATGGTTATGACACAATTTCAAACAAATGTGATGAAGTCATGATGTTTTGTACCCAAGACACCCAAAAGTCAGCTGAGGCATCAGGCTTATTATTTATAATTGGCAGGGTCCTTTAACTTTAAGTCAGTTTTTCCAGTTTTATTATCTCCCAGTGCTTACTGTATAGCCAAATGTTGTATAAGAAAAAGTTAAATTTTATCCAGTATTTTGAAAAATTGAATGCAAAGTAAATGACAAAAGAGAAATCACCAGACCAAGGTTTGATTTGATTACATTTTTTGTTTAAAATCTTCTATGTTTATGAAACCACATTTTGCCTTTATTTAAAAGTTTGAGCTTTATTATAGCTGTGTGATGAAGCTGATTTTATTGGGTAATGATTGCCTTATCTTTACCTACATTAATACATTATTGCAATACATTTGTTATCGCACGGCGCACAGGTTGTTGTGACGCTCATATTTGACGTCAGTGTAATGACTGAAATGCAACGTTCTAATTCAGATACCATGTGGTATAATAATGCTATTTTCCTATCGCCCTTATTTATTTCCAATTAGAATGTAATATTTGCCAAATTGGTAAATATTTTGGGTTAATTGATTTCTCTTTGAAGTATCTATATCTTGTTTAGCTTGTTCTTACCAACTATTTAACTGTATCACAGTGGTATTAGTTTGTTGTGAATTTGATTCATTAAAACACTAATGGTAATGTCCAACCCTTAGCAGTGAGGCTTGGGGCTGTAAAACATGAAACATGGTGAAAATATCCATGGATCTGTTGGACTGCTGAGTTACTGTATGTGATGACTTTCTGCTGATTCATCACTAACGGGCAAATGGCATTGTCAGAGGAGCTGTTTTTCATAGAAACAAGCTGGTGATATTAGTGCAGCTTTCATCTTTCATGTTGTGACTCGAAGGCATGGCTGAGTCGTGTTCCCTCACGTTTCCAGGCCTGCTGTAAAATTCAGACAAAGTGTAAGATGAAATGTTTTATGGTAGAAGAAAAGAGTATCTGCTTGCCTTGAATTGCATCATCTTTCATGCTGAGGAAGTTCAGCCATATATTGATCTTATTGTGCACATTCTAGAAACCTTGTCACAGCATAATATCTAGATTTTGTTTTAAATCGTAGCTTCGTACTGCAAGAGGTGTTCCTTTTTCATCTCTGTGATCTCAACAGCCATATCAAAATTACTTCAGGAACCTCAATCGTACAGATACTGTTGGTTTGAGACACATTTAGATTCTGGAGACCCACTTCAAGGAACAATTGTGGCAAGTAATAACATGGAATTATTTTTTTGCCTTTTCTCTTTTAAGCTACAACAGAAAAGAGTGTTTACTTTGATTATTTTAAAAGTATGAAAATGTTTTAAGACTGTTCATCCCAGTGTTTGTTAGTTCCAGAAGACATTGTTATATTTTACCACATTATTTTGGTTTTCATTGTACTTTTAAGAAAATACTTAATGTGTTTCCCTTTGATTTAATGGAAGCTGACAAACAGCTTTTAGGTCCATTAGGAGATACGTATTTAACGATTTTGAATATTACAGTTTTACAACCCACCCAGTTGTCTCTAACATATTTCTTTACTGAAAATATATAGAAAGAATAAAGAAGATTTCTGACCAAGGCAGCAGGGATCCATGAGCTTTGGCACTTGCACTTTATAATATTTTGACACAAGACTTGAAATATTTAGTCTTTTTTACATGGTCAGATGATATCTAATAACCCTGAGCCAAGTGTGCTTGAAACAGTGTTGGCAGATAAGTGATACATCACTGTATTTACTTTAAAATATACTTGTTTAATTTCTATTGCAGTTGTAATCCACACTCATTCCTCCCCCAATTTCCAAATACCTTATCCGTGTGTAGCACTTGAAGTACCTTCTTAAAGTTTGATTGTGGAGAACAGTCTGGGCAGGGCTCCTGTTAGTCGAGTGCCAACAATATTTGAAAGCTGGTCTTGAATTTGAAAACAAACCAAACTTCTGACATTGAGATAAGCATGAAACTGTCATTCCAGATCATCCACTGCATGTTTGTAAAAGGAATTGTCATATACTGAGTCCATTACATTTCCCTCCTCCTCTGGCTATCAAACCCTTGATCTGTCCTGCTCCTCATCCTTCCATCTCTCTGTCCTATTGAATAAAGCATGGTCACATGATAACCCAGCAGTCTGCTGACCCAGTAATGGAACTTAGCCACAAGGACAACTCACACACTGGCTCTGTGGACTCACACAGCCTCTCTGGTTACCATTGGCCCACTGCAGATGGGTTTTGTAGGGTTAGTAACACGACCCTGTGTGAAACTGCTGCCCAGTCGCATGTTCTGTGTGACTGTATGTTTTAGTTAGTGTTTGGACTGGCATGTGCTCTAGTTAATTGTGTGCGTGTGTGTGTGCATGCGTGTGAGAGAGACAGGAGAGGGAGTCATGGTTCAGGAATGTACTGTATAATTTGCTCCAGTAACACCTGGGGCCCCATGAGGAGCAGAGTTTGCTTGTTTGATATTTTTGCACACGTATGATAAAGGTGATACGATTTCATCCTCCAACTAGGCACACGGAAAAAAAATCAAAGCAACATTCATCAAATACCGATATTCATTTCATCATGTCCTTCCTGGATGTCTTACATCATATACTGAACATGCACAATTCAACTGGTTCTCTATGATCATTAGGAGCACTTACACATTACGGAATGCACAGTACAATTAATCGAATACTTAATTGTAGATTGTTCCTCGCTGATTTGCTCAAAAATTTGAGGTGAATTTAAAAACTGTTGAAGGCTTTGTACCAAAGAATTGTCTCGATCATAATTAATAAAGGAGATTCTGACATGCTATCAGTATCTCTGTTTCAGTTGGAAAATAATGCATCACAGTTTTTTTTAAATGTCATCATTGAATTGATATTTGTGTCCACCTCTGCCAGCTAAGTGTAAACAGTCTTGGAACTGAAATTGAGGTACAGCAGGATTTCAAGGTACACTTAAACATTTCGGTGAAATTAAACATTTAATTGAGGATAAAGACTAAAAACCCCAAGTGCTCCTTTTGCCAGGCTTGCGGTGGGATTTTAAAGAAGCCAGTCAAAAAGCTGCTCATGTGATGGATTGCTGTAATAATGGCTGTTTGACTCTGTCAGACTCAGCACACTAACCATCATGTCATTTGATGTGGTTGCCATTCCCGGGCTGCCACCTGGCAGGTTGCTGAGCAGCAGAACCACCATTTGACAGCCAAGCAAATTGTATTGAAAAGATTTAGGTGCTAAATCTGGTCACACAGATAGTTTTACTCCATTACTTCGCAGCGCACTGTTAACACGTTTTACTGTCTACCCCCAGTGTGTCAAAGCACCACAGTGAGGAAATCCATTTCCCCACCACTAATTGGCAGTTAGACAAAGCAGGATTGAAACCCTAAATCACCACAGGATTCCATTCGGTGTCCGTCTTAAATTCAGCAGGGGGTCTTTTCTCATTGCCTCTTTCTAAATGGAACCCATCTTTGTATAATCATTTTTAATAAAAAAAAGATCATCAGCTTCACAGTTGGTTTGGGTCATACTGTAATGATTTTATCTGAAACTCAGTGATGAGATTAAAGTTGTATTAGGTACTGAATCATCTGGCTATAGAAATTCAGATGCGTTCAACCGTTGTTCATGTGAAGCCTGTGTCAGAAATACGCCTGGTCAGTCTTCAACTGGAGTGACCGGCCAATTTATAAAATAGTCTGTGTCTAGTTTTAAAAGTGGAACTAGTTACAGGTTGTAATTTGCATGAAACATAATTTCCATGCAACTTCACAGTTATGTGATTCAATTAGAAATAATTTACATGGTAATTTATTGTATTACAATTCACCCCAGTAATAATTCTTCAACATTAATATTGTGCTCTTACTACTTTATACCCAGTATTTAAATACTAAATTTAACTATTTCTAGTTCTTAGAATGATAGTTACATGTTTAAGGTTCCATTACTGTGATGTTACTGTTAGCTGAGCCACTGTAAGTACTAGTGGATAACTGCTTGGCACACAAGCCTTGCTCAGGTAACATTTGTTGACATTATAAAAAATGTAAACCCTACATATCATGTAATTTATGTTCATCATCCTCAGTGCCATATTCTGTTTAATTTCTTCAGTTTTGTAACTGAAATATTTTTTCCAGTATCAGCAACAGTGTGATATGATCAGCTGCTACGTAAGAATTTTTGATTAGCTGTCTCCTGAATTAACAAAGTAAAGATGTTTGTTGATGCTGCAGCTGCATATCAGATATGTAGTCAGTTAAACTGTGTCTCAGACGCTGCTACTCAAATGCAACAAGAATAAACAAAAGTTTGAAGCTACTAAATTTGTTGAAAGTTTCACCATAGAAATCCAGCTTTTTAACAACACTGGACTGCTCCAAAGAGTCAAATTTGTCCAGACTTCAATACTATAAACCCAAGGAAGCACAAAGCTCCCACCGTGGTCTAATAAGCTAATGCGCAAACAAAATATCATGCTCTGAAATGTTGATGTTGGAAAAGAAACAGTCACCCTAATTATTGCATGTATATTTGCCCTAGAAATAGGACCATAGTCTCTTCAGAGGAAAATGTAAGCAGAGATTGTATTTTGTTTGATGAAGCGTTTCCAAACCACTTGAGTAAGCAAATGAAAAACACCATTAAATATGTGTGAAGTGTCTTCACAGCTGTAACCTTAAACAAATCAAAATGTATATACCCGATTAGTGGAGCTGCAAAGGCCTTGTCAAGGTGAGGCCAAAATTTCCATGATCAGTACCTCATGTTAACCTTGATCTCCCTCAGGCCTCTGGCACATGCATCATGAATTTATTAGCAGGTTTCTATGATATTTTTGTGGCAAGAACTTTGTTGTAAAGCTGGGAAATATGTATCAACACATATCCAATACGGTGTAATATTGATACTTTTGCCTTGATTTTTTTTTTCTTTTTTTTTTTTCCAAATGCAAAATTGATTACATGTGGTGTTTTTTTGCATACATCCAGGTCTCAATCGTTGTCTCATGAAAAACTCTGTTTAATTTTTCACAATTCTGGACCATAAGCAAAGAAGGATAATGTGATAATAAAATCTTCCCCTCTGTAAAATCATTTTACTGCTTTCAGGACCTAACCCATTGTGGAATAAGTAATCACAATTTAAATGCAAAAGGTCCCTCAAAACAAATAAGCAAACACAGAAAACAAAGTAAAAAAGAAGAAAAAAAAAGAAACAAGAAAAAACATTGCCTTCCGCATTTATGATACTCCTAATAAAATGTCCCCAGACTACACACTCATGTGATTCAAATTTTCAGGCCAGCTCCTCCCCACACACACGTGTGTGTGTGTGTGTGTGTGTGTGTGTGTGTGTGTGTGTGTGTGTGTGTGTGTGTGTGTGTGTGTGTGTGTGTGTGTGTGTGTGTGTGTGTGTGTGTGTGTGTATAAACATTGAAAGTGTAATGTGTGATAAAGGGTATCAGGCAGAATGAAAGGAAAGGTGCATAAGACAGTGGTGAGACCAACAATGCTGTATGGTTTAAAGAAAGTGGCACTGAGAAAAAGACAGAAAGCAGTGCTGGGGGCAGCAGAGATGAAGATGTTGAGGTTCTCTGTGGGAGTGGAGAGGATGGGTAGGATCAGGAGTGAGTCTGACAGAGGGACAGCACATGTTAGATCTTATGGAGTTAAAGTCAGAGAGGCCAGACTGAGATGTTTTTGACTTGTTCAGAGGAGGTATATTGGTTATCAGGGTAAAAGGATACTCAGGATGAAACTGCCAGGCAGGGGGGCTAGAAGAAGACTGAGGAGAAGATTTATGAATTAAGGGAAAGAGAACCCTGTCATACCATGACAAGTTCCTGTGTACATTGTACATTTGGCAATTAAAGAAATTCTGATTCACATTTTCTGATTCTGAAAATGAAGTAGTTGGTGTGAGACAAAAGGATACAGAAAATAGGGTCAGATGGAGCAAGATGAATTGCTGTGGCGACTGCTTAAGGGAGCAGCAGGAAGAAGAAGAAGATGCGGAAACACTCTAGTGTCAAGCAATAAATTGATATGTCAGTCTGGTCACACTAACATGAAAAACACATATTTGAGGGTGGGTCTTTAATTTTGTTAGAGGCAGTAATACATTGTGGTGTTAAACATCGATGAAGTCCATCCATCTCTTTGCACGCTTATTTTCTCAATATTTATACTATTCTGTCTTTCAGCTCCTTTCCTTCCTTTGCATTTTTAAAACAATTATGTCTGATGATGCGACCTACATACTGTGAGAAGCTCTGTTGTTTCAGTGGAAAGAGAAAGAGGAGAGAAAAAAAATCCAGCTTTGATGTTTTGAAATCTGCTGGCTCTGCTTCAAGAGCCATTGGACTTGGAAAGGCAAATTTGTGGGGGAAAGTGGGGATTAGTCCTGCATTAGGCAGCCATTTTCACTCTGACGTCTAGATGGTTCGTCCAATGTGTTCAAGGAAATTCCAGCAGTGTTGCTCCTCATTGTCCAGTTCAACAGACACACACACACTCACGCACAGCTCTATTAATTTGTGGAAATATCTAAGTATTTTTAAAAGGTTTAATTGTCTCACAGATATTCAAGAGTCACACAGTTTAATTTCCGTCTTCATACCAAGAAGAGGCCATGTTCTCAGCTTTCGCTGAAAACAGCAGACCAAAACGCTTCTCCTCAACACTATGAATGAAAATCAGAATTTGGCAGATGAGAATGTTGAAATGTCAGCATGTTCCAACTACCTCAAATCCATGTTACCGTGATGCCGGACATGAAATGTTGGCAATCAAAACAAATATATCTTCAGTTTAGGATCAACAGTGCATGGAAGAGTTTTGCTGGTTTATACAACTGCAAGAAATGAATTATGTTGTGTAAATACAGTCCATTTATGTTGACTGATTTCAGACATGCACTACCTCTGGGGCGCCTGACACGTCGATCCCAATCTACTGGTCAATCACAAAGGCAATGTGGGTTGATTGCGTAGCCCTGCCTTTAAAAATAAACCCTACTGCGCAATGTAAAACACTCAACCACGACCCACACAATACACTACAGTACAGGTAGTGTGGGTAGGCCGTATGTAATTAAAAATAGCTGTCAGCCTAATCATCCATCCCCACTGTGTCATTGTCACGCTTGATTGCCATACAGTACAGCCAATCCGAGATCTCCATCCAAATACCTTTCCACCATGACTGATAGACGTTTTGAAGTGTGTTTGAGGCTAGTTGTCTTAGTCCTTTCAGTGCAAGACGCCATCAGAGTAAGGCAATGGCCAAAAATGTACAGAATTATATGTGTCATACATATTCATGCTGATATGCAAGGGAAACAATACATATTTTTAAATATTAAATATGCTTGGTATATATATATATATTATATGTCTTAGATGTTTTTCAACTTATTTCTAATGCAAAAGACCCTAACCTTAAAGTTTTCCATTGAATCATTTGAAATATGTAGAAGCTCATTAACTAAGAGACTTTCAACTGAACTTGGCAATCTCCTGAGTTGCTGCTGCCTCAGAAACAAATAACAGCATAAGCAGTTTGTGGAAGAAATGATCTAATGAAGCTGTGGAAATTATATTCATCGCATTAATTAATAATGTGAATGACTGGTTAATTCTGAACCTTTATCTTGTCTGCTTTGTCCCTCTGGTAACTGGCTACTGTGGTACCCCTCTTTTTCTTGCTTTCAACCACAGAGAAGGACTCGATGCAGCAACAACAGGACACACATGAGTGGTGTCTTTATGCTGTTCCTACTATGTACAAAGTGAGGTACTTAATCTCCAGCAGTCTTGTTAGATCTGGACACATATGTGTTTGCTCCCTGACTCTAAATCCCTCTGTGCTGAAAGTCATGTAGTTTTGAAGTCCAAAGTGTGATGGTCAACTTTTCATGAGGAATTAATGTATAGTTAATGGTTATACTTGTACAAAAATGTATAGTATACCTTACCGGAGAAGGGGCTTACATCTTGTTTGAGTTAAGAGATATTGCTGCTGTCGCAAGTAAACCGTCAATAAGCATGTACACGAAGAGACTAAATATCTGTAGCAGCTAATTGTAGAGTTAGCTCGGAACCCACATGCTTCTGATAGTAAATGGAGGAATTACAGCTCAGATGAAGGTTTTACTAGCAGTAGACTGTGACAAGTAAAGCCTGTGAGTCAGATACCATTGTGTCTCTCTATGTGTGGTTAAAGCAAAGAGCACACATGCTGAGTCACAGCAACGCCCACATCCATCCACACATGTTTGGCGAGCAGAGGGGGAAATCCTTTGTAGCAGCGCACTATATATCCTTATAGACACGTTCACCTAAATCAGCATTGTGAACAAACAGCCCCTGCATTGCCAGTAGGTTTCATGTTGCCCTGAGTTCCCACCCAGCCTGTTTTTCATTTTAGTTGAGAAATTGAAAGTTTGAAAATGAATTGAGTCCATTTTGTTGTCTAGTCATAATAATGCCAGTGTAGGGTCAAGCTTTGCAAAATTTTGAATATCTGAGAGTTTAAGCTGAACATGAGTTGGTCTTTAGGCTAGATAACATATGGTCAGAGAGGGCAGATGTTCTGTCAAAGATTTTATTACTCTGCAGCCTGGCTGCACATTTTATGGGCCCTGTGATGACAGAGGGTGGGGTTCAGATTGAGGCTGGGAAAAGAAGGGGGAGAGAAAACAGCCTGAGTGACAGAAAGACATTAATGAGGAAAAGCAAAGGCAATAAGAAGCAAAAAGGGAAATGGGTGAGAAAGCAAGCGAAAGTCGAGATATACTGCAAGTTTGTGTGTGTTAGGAATCAGCTGGTATGACAGAGACGCTCAAGGTAAGAATTATACATAGAGGATTTTGTTTAATTTAAAGCAAGTTGTTTTGAATTCAGCCGTCAAAGTCTTATAAAATGAGTCTGGTTTTCTCTCTAGTCTTGTCCTTCGCCTAATTTTATTACTAGTCTTATTAAAGGGGTCTAGCCCAGGCCTCTGTTTTGTTTCAGTATATTAATGTTTCTTCATTATAATATGTATACAGGCAACAGCACACTCAACAAATATTATTACAAAACAGAATTGACTTAACATGGATGGAAAAAAACAACACACAATACAGGCACACAAAGTGCACCTGCAACATATTATAGACCCAAAGAGGTTTAGGGCTGCTGCTTTGAGGCTCCGTTCCTACACTCCAGGATCGTGCTCCTGCAGCTAGAGGGCAGAAGAGTGAAGTGCAGTTCAGTACGTGGGTGATGGCCTTACAGTTAAGGCTGGGAGTAAGGAGACCCATTATCTTGGTAGCACTGTTGATCCCGAGATTGTCAAAGTGTTGTAACAAAAAGGGCATTTCGAAAAGGATCGAGCTTCACTTACTGATCAAAGCTGGGTTAAATATTCAACAAGAGTGCAATATTTAGTTGCATTATTGATGGGTGGCAGGGGTAATGCAGTACTGTTCCTTTTACCTAATTGACACTGAAATGGAGGTTTCATTCACAACCACTTTATTCATACTGAAGTGTGATTTGGTTTTATAATAGCCAGGGATAGAATGTGAAGTGAGGGATGCAGTGTTGTCAGAGTATTTGAAGTAAGTTTTGGGGGGAAGCGGGGGGCTGGAGTAGAGCGTGGTGGTTTGAGTCTACTTGAAATCTGTATAGAGAAAGGTAACACAGTCAGAAAGTCCAGAAGAGGCTTGCCCTCCTATCTATTTGACAGTTTTGGCTCTGTAATATATTAAAAAAACTTGTATAAATATATACAAGTATAATGATGCAGGTTTTTGTGTATCTCAATACTGATCCATAGAATATTTTCCTTTCCTATCATGTCCTATCTTTCCTTAATTGGCGTCTTTGGGTCGATCTGTCAGTCTGTTCAGCAAAGGGGATCAGCTCACTGTTAGACGCCCTCAAAACAATTTAACTGCTCTTCATGAAAACTAATATTTAATAGCCGTTTACTTTCACCAGTGTTTTCTCACACTTGATCACTTAATCACATTTAAGTGAATGATTTTAGATCCCACATTGCTGAACAACTCAGATGTATGAAAGAATTGAGAGGGATCCACTCTTCTGTATTGGTGAAAACCACCCCCTTTGCATTTCACACAATTTGTTGCCCCACATGTGAAACTGTTAAGATTGGATAATGTTTGGTGTACTATCAGTTTAGCAGTCATTAATTTCAAGTAAATGGAGGGCTTGACCATCCACAGGATAGATCTGCCTGTGCCAGAGAGGCTAGAAGGGGAGATTAGGAGAGGTGGTGGCAAGTGTGAGGACTCACTATCTAATTTTTACTTCCTCTACGAAGGCCAATCAGACATTCCCAACACTTAGCATAGAAAAACTGGATATCCCTCATAATTATTTGGATTCATCCAGCTAACAGAATGCAGCCAACATTCTGTGTTTTTCTTGACTAATAGCAGTTTGGGTATTTATATGTAATATGTCATGTCACAATGTCTGAAATGATGTGTCCCCAAAACTCAGTAAAAAACTGCTGCCATAAAGTTTTGACTGAGGGATGTCTTTTTCCCCCCTATGTTTCTGCCTGTTGATATTTATCTACTTTTTTCAGTCTTTTGTTGCTACAAGAAAAAAAGTAAACCACAACTGGGTTTGTGAGTCCTAAAAATATGATATCTGTAGTAGAGTTGGAGAGTTTGCGACATTCTAGAGTGTGTATTCTTTTATTCTTCGCCTACTGTGATGTGTAAACTTTTCCTGTTTCCACTTTTTCAACTTAAGTTTTGGGCAGACCAAAGACAACCCTGTTTGAAATGCCATTATTTGAACTTGGATGTTGTCTTAAACATACCACACACCAAGAGAGAAGGGTCATTTTAAGGTAGTGGAAAGTGTGAGTCCCAGAGTTCCAGTGCAAGTTGACACTTGCTAACAATGAAAAACTGTATGTTTAAGACATTCCAACATGGCAGAGATAGATGCTGAGCTCAGTCCTGTAGGCTAGAAAAATATTCAACTATTCTTACCTGTTACTCCCAGACTCAGGAGATGTGTATGTGTGTGCGCGTGTGCGTGTGCGTGTGCGTGTGCGTGTGTGTGTGTTCGCGTGCGTGGGTGCGTGCATGCATGTATGCACGTCTTGATGAGCAAACAGGCAAGCCCTTTTAACTGAGCCTCTTCACTGACATCTGCTGCACAGTGTCTGTTAATATATGTGATGAAGGTCTCCTCTGGACTCTGGGTGTTTAGATACAAGGATTTAGGGACACGATGATGTAAACATGTTTTTTTACAGACTGGCAGCAGTGTGTGTCTCATCCTGAGAAAATAATGTTGCAGAGGGTAAATTACAGAGATTATTTATAGTCCTGTCCTTTTCCTATGCATCACTGAGAAACTCACCCCAGAATCAGTGCATTGACAAAAATGCTTTTCATGGGACAATTGTTGGATAAAATTCACAAATAAGATGCATTGAACAAGTGGATATTATACATGCTGCAGATTACACAAATCAAGATATAGGAAATACAAAAAAGCTCATCTGTACACAGTTGTTAAGCTATTACACCTTTTCACCCAGTATGAACAACTACATACAACCCTCCAAACCTGTCTTAGATATATTTCAAATTAGTTTATATCATAAGAAGTGGAAAACTAAAGAGATCACATGATATGATGATGATAAACGCATGTGTTCTAAGTCTGACAGCTTCTGACACTTACTGATCTTTTAATAAGTCAAAGACAATCTCCTAAATAATTGACACCACTAATACACAACAAAGCAGTTGGTATCAGAGCTCACATTGGCTACAAACTAACTGACCAATGAATAAATAAATACATTTTTGTGCCACAATGTAACACTGATAATTTCAAATGCCCATCTTTAATAGATGTTTTGTTCATTGAATATTTGAAAAGTTAAAATTCCAATTTGACTTTTAATTAAAGTAATTTACAGACAAACACTTACAAAAGGATCAAGGGCTGCTGTTCTTATAATTATTTGTTGATATTTTGTAGCATAATCTGGTTTTGCTATTTAAATATTAGGAGGGTTAAATGGCATCCACTTCATCAATATAGTCCGTAGAAAGTTTGTTTCTCTGATACAACCAGTACCAGCACAATTGTTTTTGTCCTCTGGTTGTGGCCTAATTTTCATTGTCCAATTGTCACTTTAGTACAGCGTAAAAACACAGGGCCTCCCCTGACCCACTTCGTTTAAGTGCATTAAAACATTTTGCACATTGTTTCAATAATTGGGGAATTGTTTGAAATAAATGCCTATATAATCATCATTTTTCATTATAATATTGACATATTTTCATCTGCCAGGTTTTGAAAATAAGTCTGTGGGGTTACTCCTGTAGTAGAATTGTGTGCAACTGTATTTAAGTTGCATACAAAGATCTCAATGTTTGTGTGTCTGCAGATCTGAAAAGGTGGAAAAGAAAAATAAGTTTAAGTGCTGTCTGAGAATACAGTTGAGATGTTAAAGTTGTCAATATACAATCTGTAAAAGTGTAGAATAATCTAAATGTCTAAAAATGACCTGATGTGCTGAGATATATACATCTGCAGATGAGCATGTACATACAGTGATAACAAGATATATTTTCAAGACTTGAAAATGTAGAGAATCATTATTTAAGACTAAAAATAGTCATAGAACTACATTTAAAATGTCAACACCAGTTTGTTTTTGGGCTTGTAATTTTTAGCAAATAGATGTATTGGCTGTAAATGCTTAAACCAAACCTGAACATTTTTAGCAACTTAATATCTTAATATTTTAATATCTAATAGCTGTCAGCCACCACTAATCATCAGGAAAGGAAGCCCAAGTTGAAGGATGTTTTTAAAAATGTCCAACATGGTGGTTGTTTGTGCCCTAGTTAACAGGAAAAAGGCAGCCTGAGTTTTTTTTTTTTTTTTAAGTTTGAAGTGGTTTTACCCTCAGCTATGCTTTAGCTGCCAGTGCTAAACCTGCTTCATTTCCCTTCCTCTCCCTCTGGTTCCTACAACTCCCCTGGAACTTCCTTTGCGTAGTCTGAAGGAAGAGAGAAGGGGGCTGCATGGAGAAGGGAGACAGGAAAATGTAGAGTTTTTCTTGGCTCAGAGAATTTGTGGCCAACTTTACCACAGCCGGAGATGGTATTTTGCTGCAGGATTGTCGGATTGGAGGGATACATCAAAGAACAATATAAATAAAGTCCAGATATCCTACAAATACATGTTGGAAAACCAGAAAGTATTAAAAGGAAACACTCAAATTACCTTTCAAGTTGTATTAACATAAGCACATGTTACACAAATAATTCCAAGTAAAACTAGACCTCCTGTATACAGTTGAATGTGCCTAATACAGTTAGCTGATCAGCCTACGACAGGATGTGCTTTTTGATGGTATAGTTCTCTGTAAGTTACACCATTGGCACTCCACTGGAGCATCAGCTCTACAAGTGGAGTGTCTATTGACTGGTTTCATTTGCCAATTCATTTTGCGCATTTCAAAAAAAAAAAAAAAAAAAAAAACAATTTTTTTTTTTTCTCCATGAAGGTTTAAAAAAAATATCAAAAAA
>CAAKHD010014353.1:80885-120058 GCA_901007705.1 Fistularia tabacaria
TGTGTTTTTTGATGGTAAAGTTCTCTGTAATTTACACCATTGGCCCTCCACTGGAGCATCAGCTCTACAAGTGGAGTGTCTATTGACTGGTTTCATTTGCCAATTCATTTTGCGCATTTAAAAAAAAAAAAAAAAAAAAAAGGACTTATTTTTTGTTCTCCATGGAGGGGTTGTAAAATGTCTGACAAGATGAAAGTACTCAATTTCTTTTAATCACTTGTTCAACCAACCGTTCAACCCCAAACTGTCAAATACATTTAAACTCAAATCAGCGGTCTCAAAAAAAAAGTACTATGCCATTTGATGTTTTCTCCATATCATTACAATAATTACTTTTATGATTCTTTTCTATCATTTAAATTTGTCTTCCTTGTTTAAGTTCTTTCTGTTCGTCTGTCTTTGTGGTACATTACATTTGTGTTACTAAGGCAACTTTGACAAAATCAGGAGACCAATTTTTCAGTCACGGAGAGCATATGAACAACAAGTGTTGGGAAATCTGTATCTCAGTATCAGAACCAATTAAATATATTCCACTTCGGTAATGAAATGACAACATTTTAGTCAGGAAAATTGTCCTGATGTGTGGATGAGAGAGAAAATGGTTGTTTATCTCTATATGTTGCTCTTGTGACTGACTGGCGACTGGTCCAGGGTGACTCCCCCCCCCCGCTTCTCGAACGATGACTCCTGGGATAGGCTCCAGCATCCTCTACAACCCTGAGTGCAGAATAAGCGGTAGATACGGGTTGGATGGATGGATGGCTTTAAAAATAATTTTAAAAAACCCTTTCAAGTAGAATATGTTGAAAAAAGACTGATTTAATGCAACTTTGTAAAAAAATAAAAAAATAAAAAATAAAAAATTAAGAGGGAACATTTCAATAGGAGGAAAGGGGGCATGTAAATGTCTGTCAAACCAGCAAAATAGATTTTGAAAATGGGGACCCTTTATATTCGTGCATTCCTTAGACTCCTTTGTTATGTTACACCAGGCTGCTTCACAACAGGCAGCAGCAGGATTCCGAGTGTCAGCCTCGAGTTCCAGCTGTTAAGCCCGCCTGGATCTACTAGAATGCAGCTTTTTTGCTGCTTCTGTTTTTTGAAACAACTGTTTTTCTGTCTTCAGGCTGATCAGCGGCAGTGGACAATGATGCTCTCCTGAATCTTACCTGTCACAAGCCCTCCACTCAAATACCATCAACCTCATTCAACATGAATCACACTCCCAGCCCGCAACTGTCTGAGAGCAGCAAACAAGCAGGAGGTGGCCTGCTCTGCAGCCTGGGTCTGGGGTCTGAAAGAGGCATCCGTTCCCCGGACAGCCTAACCCATACCCCCAGCCCCTCTGGAGGAACCCCTAGCTCCAGCCCCCCACTCCTGCTGTCACCTGGGCTGGGAGGCCTCGGGCTGGGAGGCCTAGGGGTAATGGGTGATGGAGCAGGAGCCGACTGGGAGAGCAGGGAAGAGCTGAGGCTCAGGGAGCTGGAGGAGGCTCGGGCCAGAGCTGCCCAGATGGAGAAGACCATGAGGTGGTGGTCTGACTGTACTGCCAACTGGAGAGAGAAATGGAGCAAGGTGGGCTGACTCAAAGACACACGACCCCTTCAAGTAATTTATTTCTGCAATACATGAGACGCACACACAGCAAACTTTGTCTTTAATTATCCTCGTTGTTTTAAAACTTGTGGAGAAGAATATTCTGATTAATTTCCTGTTCTCAAGTTTTACTATTCTAGCCAAATGTAGTTAAACGGTTCCCACCCAATGAATAGAAGTCAAGTATTCACTCTGGTCTCCACTCGTTGCAGACAGAAGAAAGATATATCAATTTGAATACAAATAACAACCATTTAATCAAAAGTCTGTTTGTTTTAAGGCTCATTTGCCCTATAGCATCCTGCAGTGAGGCTGTTAGAGTGAACCTTAGCAGTCACACCGTGGCCCAACTCTGTGAACAGAGCAATGTTGTGTGGCTGCAGGGAGCTGCAGTCGGCGATAATCATCTAATATTGACCACTCTACCAAAAAATCAGCTTTACATACAAGAAGTAGAGATCTGACTATATATCCTCTCGTTTGCCAAATAATAGCAGAAGAAAACCTGAACAACTTTGAGGATGTGAAGTATGTGAGTCCGAAAAGCTAAAATGATTTTATTTTTCACTCAGAAAGTAAACCATGCACGTCGTCGTCAAAATCACCAAAGGTATGATAGGAAACCAATGGAACAATTAAAAGAGCATGTCTGTACTCCACCAGGGAAGAAAGAAAAATTAGCTGCTCATTTTCTTTCCTATAATAAGTCAGAGATCCAAGTAAGGTCTTTGCATCAGGGCCGGAGGGAATGTGGATGAATCTCTTTGGGCTTTGTACATGTTTTCCAGTTTGCTAAATATATTCAGCATTGTTTTGAATGGAGAGGTTGTTCACTTCATCCCCGTCTTACTGTGAAAATATTGACAGAGATATTTATGGCAAAAATTAACAACAGCAGTAATAGTCCTTATAGAGTAATATTATTCTCTCAAAAAGGAGGATGGCATGAACATTTTAATGCACTCTGAACTGCCACCCCAAACTCTTATCTAATCCTTCATCAGTTTCCATACAGTTGCTTCTCAAATTAATGAGAAGTAGGGAAGAGACAGATTGATTCGATTTATGGTACAGTGGCACAGTGGTTAGCGTGGAGGTAAATTGGTAAAATTGCCCAAATATGCAAATGACAGAGTGAATGGTTGTTTGTCTGTATATGTGTCCTGCGATTGACTGGCGACGAGTCCAGGGTGTACCCCGCCTCTCGCCTGATGGCAGCTTGGAAAAGCTCCAGCATCCCCTGTGACCCTGAGTAGGATAAGTGGTAGACAATGGATGGATGGATGGATGATTCTAATTTATATTGCCAGTTTACATAAGGCAACAAGATTTTGGAAGAAATTTTCCTTCGTTATCTAAAGTCTATACATCTGCACACAAGTGAGAACAAGTGTGACTGTACAATATCTTGTATATTGTCCAGGTTCGTGCAGAGCGTAACCGAGCACGTGACGAGGTACGCCAGCTACGGCAGCGTCTTGACTCTCTCACCAAGGAGTTGACCAGTGTACGGCGGGAGCGACAGGAACTGGCTGCAGAGAATGAGATGCTGCGGCAGGAGGCACTGCATCTTCGCGACGACCATACAGTTCCTCCCCATGCCTCCACCTCTCCCGCTTCCTCTCCAGCACATCCTCCTCGGGGGGTTTCCTCCTCTTCCTCTCCATCCATTATGCCCTCTTCCCCTACCTCCTCCTCTTGCTCACAGGTCCACACAGACTGCAAGCTGGACAGAGTACAGGAGGGTCCCCCTGGGTCCCCAGAGCCAGAGCCAGTGAGGGACGTTGACCTTGAAATACAGAAGATGGGTCAGCAAAAAGTGAGTCATATTCATTCGTTCATGACTTGCTTAAAGAAACCTGTCCTGAAATATCGCTTTTAAAATATCCTAACCTGTGTGGGGGGCTCTACCAACATGCAATCAAGTGTTTTATGTCAACTTGTTGCATTTGGTGTGGATATGTAATCCAGTGAGACCTGCTGAATAAAATGAGCTATCTCGGGTGCACGATTGGCATGTGGTTAACTCACCACCAAGCCATCATGTAGAAGAAGCAGTCAAGGCTTCCCCAGTCCAGGTACCATCCCATCTTTTTTGGGGAAGGCTCCATCTGTCCATTTGGCCAGTCTGCTCTATGATGTTTGGTTGATCTGTTCAAAGGGGTGTTGAGAAATAATTAATAGAGGTTTACTTAAAAGACTGTTCCTGTGAGTAATTTCCAAAGCCCTGCCTCTGGGGTCTCTTCCATGGTATGTACAAAGCAAGCCAGAGTGTTTTCCCAGTAGCTAAAAATTCAAAGTCACCACCAACCCCTAAGTGTTCCCTAGCCTGCATACGCCCAGAAATTCTTATGCCTAACCAGAACATCCAACATTTTAAAAGATACTCAAAGAAGAACCACACCTCACTGAATGGATTTGTGGGTTTAAAATGCTGAACCCAAATATGGTTTCAATGACTCAGGATCATCAACCGCTATTATTAGGTGAAACCCTGTCTTTATTCCTGTATCTGCAGACATAGACTTTCACTGAGGCTGAACTAGGACAAACTCCATTGAGAATACTGTCCAGTTCTTGCCACCCTAACCGAAATCTTTGTTTTATTAAGAGCCAATAACACAGCTGAACATTTATGTTTCATTCGATGGACCTTCAGCGACTATTCTAATATGCATAGTCAATGGTACACCAAATTGTTCAACCCCAAAATTCTGTGCTGTAGTCTTTGGATGGAGTTCCTTCGCAATTTTTTTTATCTCCTGTTTTCCATAAAGAAAACAATAGTTCCACCGGCACAGTTCCTACCTGGCGCTGCACAGGCCAAACAAATCATATTTTTGCAAGTCAAGCTCCAGGCCGAATTGCTCCACAGGCCTTGAATGGCCCATGAACTGGACTTTGGATTTGCTCTGCTGTAACCTGATGCTTTGGAATATCCCTGGGATGAATAGAGATAAAACTAAAGGTAATCATTTTTCCTTCAAATAAAAAACAACAACAACAACAACAAAACATAGAAAATTAAAAAGTTAAAACCAACTAAAATCCTCAGTTTGATCTTTATACCTGAGCCTGAAATTTAGTAGTCAAGCCAGAAACCCTGCATGGATTAGAGATGTGATGTCATGGAAGGATCCAAAGTAACCTATATGTGATGTGTCAGCAGCCTGTATGGCTGTCATTATCTGTCCACTGGTTGGTCAAATGCATCGTATGACCACAGATCTATAACAAGCATATCGCCCTGGTCCTCAGATCTGTTTCCTGGCTACTAGTCTCAGAACAAATAAACTTTCTCCTGCTGGCCTGTAAGTCACTGAATGGCATCAGTCCAAAATATTTGTCTGATCTCCTGATCAAATGTGAACGTTACAGACCTCTCATGTCACCAGGCAAAGATTACAGTTGTTCCCAGGGTAAGAAGTAAATATGGCAAAGCTTCTATAGCCTCTCTTCTGCCCAACTGTGAAACAAAATGACGGATGGTTTCAGATGTCGTGAGATGCTTTAAATTCAAAGTCAAGTTCTAACTTACCTTGACTACTTTTAGCTTATTCAAAGTATTTTTCACTGAACGCAGGCTTATTTTTATGTACCAAGTAAATTCACCTTGTCTTGCCCGCACATAATTTGGAGATGCCACTGACAGTAATGCATCTAGAATTATCAGCCACTGCAGCTCCTCTCAGCTTTCTGACTGTATTTCAGTCTGCTTTTAATATGGGATCTGCTGTTGTAGTAGACAGCTTTTTGGAGAAAAGCCATTATGTATGACCTCCTCAGCAACATACAGAGAGTGAGCATTGAGCTAGTGAACATAGTAGAACCTTAGGTAGCTATATTAATACTATTATTGTATAATATTGTATAATATTTTATTGTATATTGTAATATTTTTCCTTCCTGTCACAATTCAGGTTTCTGAAACATATACACTGATTGAAAGAGAGAATCCAGTGGTGATATTTTAAATACAGAAATCTGAAACAATCATGATCGAGAGACAAGTCAAAAAACAAAGCTAAGCATTACTAACGAGGTGAACAACTATAAAAAAGAAAAAAAAAAAGGCGGAGGTGCTTCTATTGTTATGTTCTCATTTTGATAAAAGATTTCTAATTCGACACAAAAGAAGACAAGGGATTACAAAATATTCTGCAGACAGTTTTATTTCAAACTGATTTTAAATGCCTTGATGCCTGTCCTGATATGTGTCACATATTTGATATGTTTTTAGCTAGGTCCAGTTGATTAAGGATTACACATTTTTCTTCTTTAATGACGGAATTAAAGTCAGCACAAACCTACTCCCTAACTGCTTGATGTTGAAGTTAGCACTTATTTGTCAGCAAGATCAGTTGTTTATCTTAAAGGGTGATGATGGTCACTTTATGGTCAAAATTATTTTTTGCAGGTTGGGATCTCAAAGTTGAATGGTACTTTACCCTTCAATCATCGAATCAAATTATTCACCAAGATAATTGTTGGGGTCTGATCATAAAGTAAGCCACCTATTATTTGATTTAGAGGCCTTTTTTTGTCCTTTTGTTTCTGCACATTGAAAGGGAGGACAAACTGATGACAGATGCAGCCATGGAGATTTTGACTGTCCCAGTTTATCTTGTCCTGTGCGGCCACATAGACAATGTGACCTCAGTGAATGTAGACCAGCTTGCCTGTCAGCTCTCTGCCAAAATGATAAAAATGAGCTAGTGCAGTGTGAGAGTATGTGTTTCATTGGGGGATGGCACACAGGTACATTCACTCTGGCCTGGAGTGCTCAGCATTGTTGCCATGCTTCCTTCCTCTCTGTCAGACCAACATCACATCTGAAATGTTTTTAAAAACTTCACCCTAAACAGACTTAGCTGCTGCTTTGCTCTGCCTTAGTCACACGGGCAAACATGACCCTCATAAAGAGAATTCCAGCTTTCACGGAGTGTTTGCCATGAGTAGTGTCATGGGCCATATTTCAGCTGTTAAACGTTCTATCTCTTTGGAAAATTCTGCTGGAAATTGATAAAGATAAATATGAGAAATAGTAGTCTGCCTGGCAGTCTTTCTGTGGCACCCAAACATTTCAAAAAGAAGCAAGTTATAACACATCTGATTCGGCTTTCATATCAGTCAAAGTTTTGATAGTGTTTTTGAAGTTATTACCTAAGTCAAGCAGGATACTCTCTTAGTGTTTTCTCTGTCTGTCTGTTACCTTGATTAAAAATAAATTGACAAAGGAAACTTTGTGGAGGAGTGGAACAAGGGTCAAAGCTATTTAATAGCCTCAATGATTTAAATTCCAGGTTCAATCACAATCGCTTTGATACCTAAAAGAAATTCCAAAGTATGAGAAAATAGAAGAGTGCCAGAAAGTTCATGATGTGCTCCATGCTAAGTATGATGTCATAAATCCTGTTGACAAAACTAAGTATTGAACTCCAATTTAAGGTGAGTGCAGGGAGAACTTCTTGTGAGCAATATGATTCTTCGAGGTGAAAAGTTCACTGTGGTATGAAGATGAAAAACTCACATCTGAGCGGAGGGGGTTTGATGACCAATACTGTTTTATTTAACTGAAGATGGTTCAGCTTTGTTGAGAACATTCCCCTGATGCTATGAACTGCACTTCTGAATGCAAAATGGCACTTTGATGTTTCCTCTACTCAGCATTTTTACTTCTGTAGCAATGTCAATGGAAACCACATTGGTGTAATTCAGTGTTAATCAGCAGCGCACTGGTGTCCCATCCGATAACACACAGCCTGAATTTCTATGTTTTATCCTCATTCAAAGCCCGATCGTTTATTGGTTGGCTTCTGTGTTTCTTGGCAGTTGCACTCACAAATACAAAATCATATGACACACCAATGCATTCTTTGCATTTGAAACCACCATAATGATGTATTCTGTACCAAAGGCACTAAATAAAGATCACTGTCATTGTCTGTCAGACCTGACCTTAAGCTAGCCCCTGCTGGGTCTCCATAGTAACTCACTTGTACATACCAGTAACAGATATCCAGGCAGCAAGTACACTATGATTATCTATCTGACAGCAGAGGTGGTCTTGGATCAGACCAAGATCAGGGAACTGTTCACTGTTCACATACAGCACTGTCTCATTTCCTGTCTCCTTCCATTGTTCTGTTTCTTATGCACACTGAGTACTTCCACATGTGCCTGATGTTCTCTAACCCACTGAGTCCCCCTTCTGGGAAGGACCTGGAATGGCAGCAGCAACACTACTCAAACTTGCACTTTAGCAAAGGGAAGGGAGTACCAGGGTTTCTATATGTCATAGACAACCTGAAAGAATATTTCCTTCTTTCTCTTTTTTTGTTGTTATTTTTATTTCTATTAAACTTAAAATTGGGAAATGGGTGCACTAAAAAAGGCAAAAGAACCATATTGGTTTTATTTTAGTGCATTAAGTAGCTTTATTTTTAAACAGATTTTTGTTCAGTGAAAGAAACTTAAATTCAGCACAGGTTTTTTTTACTCTTAGTTGTAAACATGAAAGTGACCTTTGCTTGAGAAAATATTAGATTTCAACAATTTATCCTTTTTTGTAAAATCTGTCACTGAGATAAAATCATCATGTTTGAACTTAAGCTGACCTTTTGACAGCAACAGTTATTCAAAGAATTCATGATCAGACAGCTCCAAAAAATAATACCGTCTTGTCACCACACAGCAAAGTCTGTTGTCAATCATGCTGTTGCTTCACTTATTTTGTGTTGCTGTCGCTAATGCTTCATGCAGAAAGGGCTATGGGTGATGTAAGAGGCCCTTTTAGGAGGTCCATGCTTTTGGGAGGTTTGGAAAGATACTGGATATTGCAATCTTTTTTTGATTGCACAGTGCCCATGAAACATTGCCATCGGAGCATTTTGGTGATTTAATCTGTGGTACTGTGGGGTCTCATTTTCTGACATGCTGAACGCTTTGTGAGGAATTCTGAAATCTTTGAAAATATTCTTTATAGCCAGCCACAAGTTAAGAGTCAGAGGTAGAAAATTCTCTATCACTGAAACCTTTGAATTTGAGGAGTTTCCTTTTTTCATTCACATGCAAAATAATCTTTTGGCCAAAAGGAAACATTTAAGTGATAAAGTTGATAGCCTAATCCTGGATACATTTTTTGTCAGTGCACAAGAAGAGAAAGAGAAATATACGAAGCTAAAATCGGATGGATGTGTGTCACAAGCCATCTCAAAAATGCTTTTGCTGTTTTAGAGACAAAATCACCAGCACGGGCCAGTTCGGGGACACACAGCAAAGAATTGAGCCAGTGCTTGCCAGCTCTGTCTGTTATTTTTAAAATTAAATTTGATCTCTTATCTCTGGTAAATTTCTAGTTTTGTCTGGTATCAATAACTAGATGCAATACAGATAATTTATTCTGTGTTCAAAGGCAGGAAAGACTTTTCTTTAGGGATGGATCTTAAATACCAGCTAACTACTGCCAGCAAAAACAAAGCGCTAGAGACAAATGAAGGATGACAGAAAACTGAATGAAAAGCTTCCAAGATGGTTTGTCAAAGAGAAATTAGACTGTAGTAGTTTAATCATTTCGCTTGTAGAAAACAAAAAGCTAACTTACTGTCAAGCAACATAAATATGCAAATCAATGGCATTTGCCAATTATCTTCAAACTACCACATTGGCTCACAATTTTAGACAGTGATGCATTTTTAAAAATCAAAAACGTGTGTAATCCAGCTTTGCTTCAGGCTCTACCATCCCCTGTGACCCTAAGAAGGATAAGCGGTAGATTATGGATGGATAGATGAATGGGTGGTGTACTTTTCTGTATATATCTACAACAGCAGTGAGAAGAGCTCTGTGTAGCTGGCAGGTCATAAGATCTTCATGGCATCCACAGCCATTTTCACACCTCAGAATCAGATATTAGTGAAGGTGCTGCTTATTTTCTTGCATAATCTCAATTTGATGAAGCTAACGGTAGGTTCTCTACTGAAGTCAGATAAACTGGCTATGTGGGGTGAGGATAAAGATTTGCATTCCCTTCTTAATTTCTGGTAAGGCCATTAAATCAAGCAAGATGTGAAAATGTTTAGTCAAGTGTAGCACCCTATTAGTTTCAAGTTTCTGCTGGGACAGCATGGTGGCAAAAATATTAGCTGATGATCTGGATGATATGGGGTGATTTGCAACCTTGGTGGGGACTTATAAAGGGAGCAGTGAAAAATTGTGAGGAGACAAGAGAGAATTATCGTGACAAAACAGACCCATATTTCTGACAATGCTTTGAAAATGTGGGAGCTTCATGCTACTCTGCACAGAAGCTGTGGGTTTTTTGGAATGATGGGATTTTTGCCAAGATTGGATTTGAAAAGAGACTCATTGCTCCTTAGGTTTTACCAGAATGTAGAAATATTTTTCATAATCTCTATTTTATTGATTTTTAAACTTATGAGTTTTGGGTGCTGCTTTTATATGTCATTCCCTTCAGGGACTAAGAATTAAGTAGTATTTCTAATCTGAGTTTTTATATTAGAATGACTGTATATAAATGGTATTGGTCTGTTTCTGAATCTGAACAAGGCGAGGCCACTTCATCAACTTCTTTATACTTGAGAAAAATTAGATGAGAATTATAATTCGCTTGAAATGTTTACTGCCAAATAATTATCAGCATTGTTCTCTAAGAATTCGCAGTGTCTGTCAGTGTCTATGTCTCCTGGTCGATATTAACAATGTTCTGCTAGCACTTCCAGTTGAGCCAATATTGTGTTGGCTGGTATGTATTTTAAATATCTTCATAAACTTTCTGTTGTCCAATTGCTTTCTTAGTCCAATTGACTAAGAAATTGCGGTTTCTTAGTCTATTTTTTTTTTAAAAGCTGATAAAACATTTACATCTGCAGTTGTGTCGTTGTGTCATACCAACTTTCAATATTGACCTTATTTTAGGTAAATACATCACAAACATGTATTTTCATTTATGAGGGCAGAACTTATCTGGAATGTTGCCAAAAATATTTTTGAAAAATAATCAGCATATACTCAGCAAGACAAACTATCTACATCTCCCTTCACATAATACCTACAGGGGCTAGAGGTGTACATCTCTGTTGATGCCCCTTATAAAGTTTCTCCAAAATGAAAAAAATGCGATCGGAATTACATTATGCTATATACATTACTATCTTATGTCTAGTTGATGGATTGAGACAAATTGATGCATCACCCACAGTACACCACTGGAAGGAAACATTATCAGGTTACCAAAGCTTATCTTTATTTGCCTTGTGGGTTTGGTGTTCTCATTCTCTCTACCCCCTCTCTCTTCTCTGTGCTCAGGACCTCGAGCTCCTAGAGTCTGTCCTGCGTCTGCGGGGCTCCGGCAATGACACTCAGGAAGCCTGGGACAGTCGGAGTGGAAGTGGAAGTGTTAATCCACCTGGTTCACGCTCATCCTCTGGCCTGAGCCGACAAGAGCGTAGCAGGCAGCTGTGGGATGACATGAGCACCACAGAAGAAGATGCCAGCAAACTCAATGCCCTACAGCTTCGCCTGGATGAGTCCCAGAAAGTCCTGCTGAAAGAGCGAGAGTAAGTTATGCACATAGTCTGAAACTGTAAACAAAAAAAGGATCTTTTGAACTTAAATTACTGACACACCATTTTGAAACAGTTTTTTAAGTATACAATAAGAATACATTAGTATACTACACAAGTAGTCAACTAGAGGATTCATCTAGCATGAAAGCATTTTTTTTTTCACAAAATAGTTTTTCTGATAGAATTGGTTTTCATGAGAAATTTGCCTCATATTAATTATAGGATAACTTTAAATTGCTGAAGAGCGTAACACAAAAAAATCCAAGCAACGAATGAGTATCACAGGT
Organism: Fistularia tabacaria; assembly: GCA_901007705.1. NCBI lineage: Eukaryota > Metazoa > Chordata > Actinopteri > Syngnathiformes > Fistulariidae > Fistularia > Fistularia tabacaria. Next base: position 92,359 of record CAAKHD010014353.1, read on the forward strand.
ATGTCAAAGATCATTTTAAACCAGAAATTGTTGTAATATAACTGCAATAGTGATCAGAATGATGCTGAAGTGGCAATTTCATCATAGTATTCATGTCTTCATATTTTAAAGGTAATATTTGGCCATCTCATGTGAAATCATTCAGAAAAGTTTTTTTTTATGAAAAAACTTAAATTGTAATATTTGCTGACAGTCAGATTCCATTTGGTTAGCCTGAAAATAACATAGAATAATGAATTCATGTACTGACAGATGACAGTAGTGGCTTTACTGAAATGCATAATTTCATTTGCTGGCATTGCATTCTAAGCCATTCGCCCACTGCAGTAGCAAATGAAACAGTGGTAGGACTTTACAGTGTTTATTGTGTCCTTGTTTTATCCCCAGAGACAAGCTGGCTCTCAGTAAAAGCATCGAGAGGCTGGAAGCTGAGCTCAGTCAGTGGAAGCTTAAATATGAGGACCTCAGCAAGAACAAACAAGAGGTGCTCAAACAGGTGAGACTGCCCTTGATGTAAGTCCTGTCAATTCATTATTTGTTTCCATTTCTGTCTTTCTTGTAGTTTTTCTTTAAAAAATTTAAGAGACCGAGGAGTAACTTAAGGTCAAAGTTAAAAAAAAAAAAAAAAAAACAACAAAAAAAAAACACAGCACCCTCCTGTATTCTTGATGGTGTTATTTTTGGACTAAAAGACACCATAAGTAAATGGTGTTTGGCTACCATAACTTCAGTCATTCTGTACTCCAGAGTGAAACGTTTTATCAATTGTGTTAACATTTGCAGTATAGATAGCCTTTAAATGGTGCACAGCTGCACCCAATGCTCCCCCTGAGCTGTATTTAACTGCACAAAGGTGGTCTCCTACCATTTTATTTGGGGCTGCCATGAGGATAATATTCGTGGCTTAGTTTTTCTTCCGAAGAGAACTTAGTATATTTATTGAAGCAGAGATACAGCTATATCACTTATGGTTTTTTTGTATTGCAACACTTGTGGATACAACAATATCCTCTTCTAAAGCCTCCCTTCTACCCTCACTCTTTTCCCACCGTTCTTCTATCTTCATGATACATGATAGTATTATGCGTTCTTCAGCTTCTTTACGTGCTCCTTTTTTAAAACCGATTGCTGATCCCCCCCCCAAAATCTCACTGTCTTGATTAATATTGATGGAATCAAACCTTTAGTGGAGTTTACATACAATTTGGTATATTGGAGAAAACGAAACCCAACCCCAGCTTCTTCCTCCTTTTTTGAGGTACATGTAATGCACCAAACTCTAATCAAAGCCGGAAGAATATACATTGAGGGTTGAGGTCTAAGAACACACCAAGTCCAGTGAATCAAAGACATCAAAATGTTTTGTCAGGCTCTTCAGATATGTACCTACCAGGCAAGAATATTGACTGATCTTGAAGGGAAAAGCTATTCCATCATGTCCATTAGCCTCATTGTCGAATAAAATTTCATGACCGACTGACAAGACTGAATATCTCTTTCCCTTTGGCAGGATTAGCTTTAAAATATATTGACTGTTTACAATATGTACATTGATCATTAAATTTTGTAGTCTTACATTAAATCTCCTTTTTCCTGTCTTATATTCAGTTTGTATCTAGCCCGTTTGCTGTTGGTTCAAAAAAAGAAAAGAGAGAAGAAAGAATCTCTGTTTCTCAATTTACCGGTTTTCTGTTCACCACAGTAAAGAATCCAACTTTTCACTCTACTCTAATGCCAATGAGAAGTGACTAAGCTCTCAGACAAATAAAATAAGATATAATGACCCTATTGAAATATTGTACCCGGAATTCGAGGTAACAGTGCCCAATACTCTCCAGGTAATATTATGAGGGACCAACAATTATTGTTGTTTTTGAAAATACCTTTATGCATCTGTTTTATGTTGTGTAAGAAGGTGATTCGATGTTTTTTTATTGATGTGATAGAAATGGAAGATATTAATTAAGTTGTATTGTACTGGTAAACAATTTGCACCAAATACTACATTTAAATACCTTTTGCAAGCATAACTGGTGAAAATTAGAAAACACAAAGGGACAGAAGTTTGTACAAATTACACATCTGCTGATGGCAGTGTCACATGTCTGCATGATTCATATCATACCATATATTATATAATATGGTTCAGTTCTCTTCTGTTTATTGGTTTGATGATTGAGTTGTGAACCCTTGTGGACACGTCTGTTGGTGGTATTTCACCACTAGGGGGCAGTGCAGCACTGCAAAGCGTTTCTGTGGTCATGCTCTTGAGTGAAGATTCAAGAGGCAAAGGTAGGGCTCTGAAGATGTAAGAGAGGTGCAGATGGATTTTTTGAACAAAAGCTTAGATAAGATGAGAGAGATTGAGATGAAAGCGGGATATGGGGAAGTGTTGAAGGTGGAGAGGAGAACGATGAGATGCAGGGATCTGATAAGAACATTTGAGGGATGAGAAAGATGGCTAAAGATGTTTGGGTCATTCTTATCTTCACACTTGTTTTCCAACCTATCACAGATATTTGGACACAGAAATGGCCACCCACTGAAAGGGAAATGGTTTTTCTACAATCTATAGATAACATTAAATGTCAAGCAATTACGTGCCATATGTTTACAGTTATCTTCAATACTTCAGTTTTGACTTTCAGTATTAACAGGAAGAGGCTTAGAATTATCTCAAAATTAGATGGAGACTACTTCCTTGTTGGGGTAGCTATTATTACAATGGAAAAAAATAGCGACTACCCTTTTAAGAATATGATTTATTTTCCACAGATTCTGTATTAAAAGAATGTATTTAGCAGGTGAAATGTGTCTGTTGACTCAACAGGGGATTTGTTTAGATACTGTTTAATCTGTGAATTAATTGTATTGCCAGTGTAATTTAAAAAAACAAAACTACATGGTTCAAGCTCATAAAATACAAATATATTCTCACTTGTTCACCATTCAGACACAATAAGTACATTGGAGAACATGTGATCCTTTAAGAAACAGGTGTACAATTTTTAGATCAAGTAATACATTGATCAGGAAACTCATAAAGGTATTAATGAATAGCCAATGAAAATGACCATCTCTGACCAAATTGTGTTGTCTATAAAATGTCAATAAATGTTTTTTGATCAAATGTCCCAAAGCCCATGTTGGTCTTTGTATATTTCTGATTGAAACATTCAATTCGATGATTAACAAATTAGTTTACCAAATCCATCTCCTTTGCTGCCTGCAAACTGTTATTCATCACCAACTGATCAAATCTTAAATGATCAAATCATTATTCGTAAAATTTTCCATTTATAAATAAGGTAATTAGCTTGAGCTCTATTAGAAACAATTAGCAGTGGCCTAATTCCAAGATCAGCGAATGGGAATATTTTCTTCATTGTTTTTGGTTTTGTATTTCACCTTTCTGGGAATGTATCTTTTGGTCAGCATTTAATTTCCCATTGTTTTCTGGCCAAGCAACTAATCTTACAGCTACTTTTCAAAAAGCTCATTATCACCTCAGGATCCCTGAAATATGTTGTGTACTGTTTTCCTGTTTTCCTTGCACAATCCAGTTGAACCTTCTGAAGGAAATGCACCAGGATGAACTAGGTCGCATATCCGAGGACCTAGAGGATGAGCTGGGAGCCCGGACCAGTATGGACAAGAAACTTGCTGAACTGCGAGCTGAGGTGACAGATTTTGGTTATTTGAGCATTGTCTTTTTTTTTTTTTTTTAATAATCCCATATAATGTGATTAGTTTGTAGACATTCCACATATTCAAAGGAGTTATTTCATGACTACTGACAATATGATTTTGATGAAGTACAGTGAAAAATTCAAATGGGTTATATTTTTATATGTATTCAGAAATGATAAAAAAACAACCATTGTATCATTTGAGGAATGTATTTATATTCACTCATTGGAAATTTTCTATCATGCTTTTATTGTATTTAATTACATTTTTAATTAACATTAATATTGCCTGCTCACAGGAAAGTACCACTTTGGTACTTAACTGTCAAACAGTTCTTTTTAATTTTCATGTTTAGATAATTATTGATGTATAATATATGATAATGGTAATTAACAGTCACAATTACAATGCTATTGTGAAACTGCATTCTTGTTGAGTTGAATGTCTTATTTTTGTAAAAGTCACCTGTTGGCCCTCCATAAATATCGCTGCATATCAGGAGAAATAGTCTGTAACAGCTCATGGTTTTGCCCTTGCAACTGAATTGTACTGGGCAAAAAAGTTATTGTTGGTGGAAAAAAGGAGGACAACGGGTGGCCAAAAACGTTCCATTTTGTCCTGGTTTTGTAGGTAAGAGTTAAAGGACTTAACTGATGAGGTTTTGAGCTGTTGGTGAAACTATATTCTGACATAACCATACCATAATACTACAAACCCACCAGCACATCAGGCCAGACAATACCTGTAAAAAGGATTGCATTCACAACCTTTTCTAAGTTACACTCATAGACTGTGAAGAGTTCTCACACTCTGCGATGCATATATGTCAGATGGAGCGCCTGCAGGTGGAGAACGCCGCAGAGTGGGGCCGCAGGGAGCGTCTGGAGACTGAGAAACTGGCACTGGAGCGAGACAACAAGAAGCTTAGGACTCAGGCTGAAGACCTGGAGGAGCAACTGGCCAAGAAACGCCGGCAGGCCGCCTCTGCCCTCGATACTGACCTCAAGGCCATTCAGACAGAACTATTTGAAAGAAACAAGGTGAGATGAGCTACTTCCAACTACAGCTGTTATTGCATCTTACTTTCACTATTCTGTATCTTTGTTAGCAAGACCCAAAGTTTGGTACCCAGCAGGTCACCATGACAAACCCTTACTGTAGCATAGGCAGCGATGAGTAACAAGTCTGTGCATTAACCTTGTCTTTCGGAACTCTTCAGCAGTGCCTGTGTGTGTGTGTGTGTGTGTGTGTGTGTGTGTGTGTGTGTGTGTGTGTGTGTGTGTGTGTGTGTGTGTGTGTGTGCGTGCGTGCGTGCGTGCGTGCGTGCGTGCGTGTGTGTGCGTGCGTGTGTGTGTGCGTGTCCACACGCACGCACATCTTTTGAGGGAAAATAAAGAAGCGAGATTAATTGTGCTTTGTGTGTATAGTGTTGAAACCGCAGTATTGATCTGGACAGAGAATGAGAAAGGGGGCAAGCGATGCACGCATGCGCGTACACACACACACACACACACACACACACACACACACACACACACACACACATAGAGGCAGACAGACACACTTTTACAAATACAGGTTGATTGATAGTAGTATCATCGTCAGAGATGGAGCTTTGGGCATCACTACTACTGCACAGATTGATGTGCAATGTCACGAAGCACCACACTCACAACTGCACACAAAAACACCCCCACCCTCACCCATTCTGTTTGTGAGTGTGTGTTTCATCATTTGTGATCCATCTTTAGAACTTTGATAGATGAAATACATTAAACTAGGGCTATTCAGCAGGTGTGTGTGTGTGTGTGCGTGTGTGTGTGCGTGTGTGCGTGCGTGCGTGCGTGCGTGCGTGCGTGCGTGTGTGTGTGTGTTAGTTGCTCGCAGCAAATGTACTTTAATTATGTAGCCATAAAGATGTGCAGGTATGTCTGTGCTTCCCCTGGGGTAGATATATCTAATGTGTGACAGCATTGAAACTCCCTTGGTTACTGAAGGATATGTGATCAATTTTGTGTGTTGGCACCAAAATGTAATCAGTCCATATTTTAGCAGCAATCATTACAATTGTTTCTAGTTATATGAGGGAGATGAGATTTTGAGGTCCCCTTTTGAATATCGATATACATCCCAATGTCAGCTCAGGTGTGAAAATTAGATACATGATGACTGTTTAATTTCTTGTATTTTCCTATTGCTTCTTCTAATGACATTTTCCCTTGTTTTTTTTAATGCAATTTCTACACTTTTTGACCGCAAATTTCTGGCTGTTCTTTTTTGTTTGTCTCTTGCAAATATGAGGAAATTTCTCTCTCAATTTTCACTGATTTCCCATTTATTTTTTTGAAAAAAGAAAAAAAAAGAAGTCAAATTTCATATTCAGAAACACAAAAATATTTGGCTAGTTACCATACATTGATAATGATGATATGGGTGAGTGTGTAATGGCCTCTTCTATATGTCTTTCTCTTCTTTCTTGCTTGCTGTTTTATTGAGCTGATCTGTTCTCCCCAGTCGGCCCCTCCCCCATCATACTGCCCCTGATTATACACCCAGTTTTGCTCTACACTGTCTGTGCAGGAGAGAGACTTTACTGTCTCCATTACTGCTAAATTCACTGTGGCAGAGGGGGATGGTAGACCGTGTGTGTGTGTGTGTGTGTGTGTGTGTGTGTGTGTGTGTGTGTGTGTGTGTGTGTGTGTGTGTGTGTGTGTGTGTGCGCGCACATGCCTGTTTGTGTGTATTTGTTGTTTTCACAAGTCAAAATGAGCTATAGTTGTACACATCAGTTACTTCCACATCTGATTCTGTTTTTTCCTCTCACATTAAAGACCTTTTTGTCAAGGTGATGAATGTGGAAAGATATTAGTGGGAAACGTGTGTTTGTGTCTGTGTATGTGTGTGTGCGCATGTCTGTGTGTCTTTGTTTTTGTGGAACAGATGTAGCGCCAGACTTCAGGGTCTCTCCAGTCAAGGAGAAACATTTAAAAGGCAGTGTGGCATAACAAACAAACAAACACAAGTACACACACACAAGCGTGCACACACACTATAAAAGATATAGGTTTGGCAAAAATGGATAAAGACATAAAGGAGTATATCTTTTGACACACATGAATACGAAGCCTGAATGAATAATACACACATACCTACACCTCCAAACACATTTAGTCTCTGCAAAGCCAAAGATTCCTGCTGCGCAATCCTACTCCTACATATTTCCTCATCTTTACCGTCTCCCTTCATCTCAATGTCTTTCTCCTTTTATCTCTATCTTTCTTTCCTTCCTCATTGCCTTTCTTCCACCTTTGCTTTTTCCTTTCTCTTCCCCATCTCCCATTTTTGCTCTGCATCTTCAATACATCTTTTTACCATCTCTCCTCCACTTTTCTTTGCATTCCATCTGTCTGTTCGCTCCATTTCTCGTCTCCTCATGTCTCTTTCTCATTTTCTCTATCTCCATTCCTGCCCTTTGCTGGCTCCCTTCCTTCATACCCTTTGTCCTCTCCTTTCTTATTCCGACGATACTCCTCTCTCCTGTCTTCCTCTCTCGCATCTCCCTTCCACCGTCCCGTTTCCAATTGTCATTTATTCTATTGCCCATGCCCTCTACTTCCCTTCTTCCTGTCCTCCATATGTCTTCCTTCACTCTACCATATTTCATCATGTATTCTGCCTCGGTAGGGTTTTTATGACATTGTCTGATAGTGACAGTCTGCATGGACACAAACCTGTTCCTTTGCATGCATTTTTCCCCATATCAAGTAACAGGCCACTGAAAGTATGTGAACACATGCACACAAAATTTCCCATTTGTGCCTTCCTTCCTTCTTTTTTTTTTTTTTTTTTCCTGTTCAGTTTTATGAAGCTTTTTCTGTTATTGATTCATTTGTCCCCAATTCTTTATTTTTTCTTGGAAATAAAAGTAAAAAGGGCCAATTACAGTCTCCCTCAAACTGAATGAGACATCAAAATTTAAATTTAAAACTTTAATTGCTATAGTTAAATGTGCTCAGTTTTTATAATATCATTATCTATTACCTGATTTATTCCCTAACTTCAGGTCATTTCTAATTTAATCATCCCTTGCCATTTCTATAACATAAAACAAATGGTTATTAGTTTTGTACGCCATGCTGACAAAAGTAGAAATTGAAAATGAAAATATAGTTCAGCTGTTTCATCCGTTAGTGTCTCTGATAGGTAATTAAAACATTTTCTTTTTCCATCTTTTATTTTCTCCATCTCACGTAAATAGTTTATGTCCTGTGTTTCAAATTCAAAATCAGGTGAACAATAAATACCACATTGGTCTGAAGATAAAACCTCTCCCGTTTATATGAAAAGACTCTTCCCATGAACTGGTTTTGAAAAGGAGATCCTCTGAATACTCCCTTTCTTTGGCACAGAGACAAGAGGACACATTTGGTCAAGAAACTGACTAAAAACAAAACCACACCAAATATTTAGAGTGGACTTGAGCTCCATTCGTTAAAGGCACATGTCAGCCTATTAGAGTGCTTCGATAGTAGATTAAAACCCTACAAAATTACCACCATCATGATGATGACTCCTGCCTCTCAGTTCCATCAACAGGACAGCAAGTAAACCACTTTCAACAAGGTTGTCCAAGAACAGCTTCGTTTCAATGTTTTTTTACAATTATCTTGTTGAGCTGACATTTTTCATACAAAAATCTGATGGAAATGGTGTGTGAAACCACTTAAACTTGCTTTTTTCTCCGTAAAGCGGTCTCTTTCGTCATCTTCCTCATGGTCTGACTTTCAGGATCAAGACCAACTTTACCTTTCCAAGAAAAAGTTTGTTAGTTTCTTTAAAATCACATCATCTGGCTGTTTTGTTTGTGAAGTAACAATCAGTCAGTTTCCTTTGTCCTTATTGCTCCCTGTTGCCACAGTGTTTATCTGTGAATTCAGAGATTTCTTCATCATTTTCATATAAATATTCTACATGGAGGATGGCAGTATATTTTTGGCACATTCTAAAGACCTATATAATTTCATTGTACATAGTACGTTACCCCCATAAGAAGACAAAGTCATGTTTAATCATAAAATATTTATGATGCAATAAAGTTGAACTGAAAATACAGATGTAAATATGAAAAAGGAGTTTCCCTTGCCTTGGGCCTGCCTTTTATTGTTCCCATACATATCTCATTTCTCTCCATCATGTTGGTATATAAGTTCAGAAAAGCCTTCTTGGAAGTGGAACTGTCCTGGGAGACATTAAATGTGAGACAGCAGAGAAGGAGGCTGAATCAACGCTATCAAAGTGTGTGAGAGTGCAGTGAGTGACTGGTGCATTATTGATGATGCCATTAGCTGTCAGTGCAGGCTCTCTTTGACTAATACTGATGCAAAACCTGCGGATGAGAGCCTTCAGTTGTCTTCAGCTGACCACAATCACACAGTTAAAGCCTGATTGAGATGCTACCCTCTCTGAAACAGTTTGGGGGACAAGGAAGTGAAAATCATACTTGTCCTTTGCATTGATCTTGTGCATTGTGATTGGGGGTGGCGTGGCGCAGGAGATAGAGCGATTGTCTTTGGAACCAGACCTTCCTGGCTCGATTCCCCGCTCCTCCTTGTGCGTTGAAGTGTTGTTGACCAAGACATTGCTCCCCTGGCGCTGGTAGAAGGCATGCCAACTGCTCATGGCTCATCCATGATGGGTTGAATGCAGAGAATGAATCTCCCCACGAGGGATTAATAAAGTATACATAATTATTATTCAGATAATCTTGGGTCCTCCTAAAACTCCTCTTCTCCAGAAGGTACCAAATACCTTAAAGATAGTATCCACATATCAACAGCCAAAGGATCAACAGGACAAACCAGTTACAGAACAGCCCTGCCAACTGTTCTTTCAACCATATAGCATTGATTATTCTGTCTTGTATCTTTAATATTTTGCAGTTGATTTTCATCAGAATGTTGTACTTTTTGTACAAATATTTATATTTACGACCAGGTTTGTTTGTCACATTCTTGGTTATACATAGTACGGTATCCATTAAAATGTGTTGCTTTTGTCTATATATTTGAATTTGAATTTATCTATTCAACACTGGAATAATTTGTACAACTCATGTTAAAATCACAGTTTATTAAAACAATATTAAAGAAAAGAAAAAACATCAGTATACATGTTCAGGATAAAATGTCAAAATGTGATCATAAAGTCTGATGGAAAGAAGTAGATCTTCAAGTCAAGTAATCCCTAAATTTTGTATTTAATTTTTGACCACATGGCAGACATTAGGGTCCATAGGGATGTTAATTACAGCTTGATGGGTATGGATGAATGACAGATGAGAAAAAAGGTGTTCAAGGTCTGGAAATGGTTCATATTAATTGATGGAGAAAAACATTTTTGAAAGATTATCTGGGTTTTAATATTAGGTTTAATAGTTTAATGGTAATATTCTCACATCAATTTAATAGAAGTCTGCACTCTTGATATTCGACCTTTCGTAAAGAAACAGTGATGGTTAACTCATGGACTAACATAAATAACAACTTTTAAAGACCAAATTCAGCCTACCCTCAAGTGGAAGCATTGCTTTGTTGGCCATAAAGCTGTTTGTTTCCTCAGGAACTGGCTGACCTCCGCCACATTCACGCCAAGCTGAAGAAACAGTTCCAGGAGAAGACGGCCGAGCTCGCCCACGCCAACCGCCGGGTGGAGAGCCATGAGGCTGAAGTCAAGAAGCTGCGCCTAAGGGTGGAAGAGCTTAAGAAAGAGTTAGGACAGGCAGAGGATGAGGTACAGAAATTTGTGTGTTGGCATGTGAGTTTTTGTGGCTGCATAGAAGTTATTACGTATTCTCAAGAGTTTCATGCACAGTCCAGAAGCTGGCTAGAACTGAGTCAGATTCGATACAAATCTCAACATATCTTTAATGATAGAAATAATGGATGTAAATAAGTTAGTTTAATAAGCCTTGATAACATTTTCTAAAACAAATTCTTGTTTAGCAGGTTAGGAAAAGGCAGTAGTTTAACATTTTGGATATTTCATTGGGAAACAATATGTATGAAGAGAACTTAACTGTGGAGGTGAGATTTGTGGTTTTACATCAGCCATCTTCCTGAATCCAAATCTAATTTTGACTGGTGCTTTGTCAGTCCCTGGTGACACTGTGAGTTATTTCATTTGAACAGGAAGGGAGGAGAGGAAGGGCTAGGGGTGGTCATATCACTCAAAAAAATTGACTTGGACAGGGAAAGAGAAAAATATGACTTCAAATGACACACACACACACACACACACACACAATCGCTCCCTCTCTTGCGCTCTGTTTCTCTCGCTCTCTCTCTGACTTCAAATAGTTCTCTCTCTCTCTCTCTCTCTCTCTCTCTCTCTCTGTCTCTCTCTCTCTCTCTCTCTCGCTCTCTCCTTTCATAGTCTTGACTGTATGAACCCTTATCAGCCTATATCTTTACAGCAAATTTGTTGACATGATAAATCAAAAAAATCTGTTGTGCTCCGTTTTATTTGAATGTTTCTGCTTCGGGACTTAAACAAGTGTTTTAATTGTCATTGTAATCTATGTCTTCGTTTTAGGAAGGTACTCTGCAACACTTGAGTGTCTGAGTGATTCTGTAATAACTGTAGTATAATGGAAAAAATGTAAATTAAAAAAAAGTATAGCTGTCATTGTATTTTATTGTAGGTTTACCTTTAAGGTGTCTCTGATAGTTACATTCTGACAAGTCTGAGACACAACAGACACTGACTTCATGGTATATGAATGAATCATTTAAGGTCAACACTGTTGACGCTTCACGTAATTAAATGCTCATGAAAAGATAAGATAAAAGATTTTAAACACTCTAGCCATTAAGTTTGCTGCTCTGTGTCTGCTTCATGAGCTGGAATTCAGAAGTAAGGCCGCAATAGAAGGATGCAGAGAGATAGAGTCCAAACATCTATGTATCTAGGTCTGATTGTTTTTGTGATGATGTGTGTTTCTAGCTGGATGAGTCCCACAACCAAACCAGGAAGCTGCAGAGGTCTTTGGATGAGCAGGTGGAGCAGACTGAAAACCTGCAGGTCCAGCTGGAACACCTACAGTCAAGGTAAGACATACAATTTCAAAATGATATTCATGTTAGTAAGTCCATGTCTAAAACACTGGTTCAACTTGAGTACAAAGCAGCAGCGATTTAAGAAAAAAATACCAATACTTATTGTGAAACTGAAAACGTCAAAACACATGTTTAAGAAAAAAGGGGACATAGAAATAGGCATAATCCTCAGACAGACCACTGAGTTGACAAAGCAGTGAGATGAGATCGAGATGGTTTGTTTCCGATCTGATCCTCTGAAGTAAAGAGTGTGGTATCTCTTAAAAAAAAAAGATAACCTCTATTTCTTGAAATGCTATATTTCAAGAGCAGATATGCCAATATTAAAGTTGTTATGAAAGGTATTTCAATACACCAAGTTTAAATACATGTATGCAGTCGTCAACAATATGTCAATGGCAGCAGCTTTGACAGTCTGCTGGAAATCTCTTTACGTTCTCTTTACGTTCTGGCAGGAACAGCAGCAGAACATGTCATAAACACTGTAATATGGCTTGCTACTTTACAACCCGATTTTTAAATAGCAAAAAATACCAGACAAACACCCTTCTCTCCCCCAACAGAAGCACTGGTAAACCCCCCATTCTCAAGCAGTTTTTGAGTTTTTTATTTTGTGAAAGTAAACCCGAGCGTTACAGAGGGGAACTAGCTGTACGTGGTGGGGCCCCCTGGCTCCACTTCATTATGTGGGGAGGGCATAGGACAGGGCTTCATAAAATCAGTAGAAATAGTCATAATTTTTTGGGCCATAATGGAGAATTGAATCTGAATATTTCCTTATAGTTAGCAAGTCATTACATTTTTGGACATTGCCTTGGTAGAGTCTGCCGTTTTGCCAAAACAGCATGAGCAAAAATGTAAGAAACGAACCAAACATTTGTAAAAAACCACTTATTATAGTATTTGGCAAACCTGTAGCTCAAGTCAGGAAATTTGAGTATCCCAACCTCAGTGTGTGTGGGTTTGTGTGCGTGTGCGGGTGCGTGTGCGTGTGTGTGTGTGTGTGCCCGCGTGCATGCTGCATGCCTGTGTCCATTCTTTTGTGTGTCATGTAAGGTCCTCTTGCATACTTTGATCCTTAATTACAAAGCAGTAATATGGGGATAATGCCGTTTCTGATTATGAAGCACAATAAGCTTTACCTAATACTTGAACTGAAAAAATAAGATTAACTTGTAATCACACATATTGCTATTACACTTTGTTGTAGACATTAATGGGTGCTGGATCTATAACATGAAGCCAAAGATGAAATGACATCATTTTGAAAAACATTGACAAAATAAAAATTCTATCATTGTTTTTGGACTATTGGAAGTCATTATTGTAGGTTATAATTAAATATCATTATTTATTGCCCTATCCTTTTGGCTCCACATGTTTTAAACATATTTAAATATATGTAAATATGGCAGAATTATTTTACCATTAGTTAAGACAAATAGGTTTGCATCCCTCACAATAAATCTTTTTATTGGATTAAATACCCAAGGTATAATGATGATGATGATGATGATATTATCGTCCTTTTTGAACCACTTAATTTCATTTGTGCTTGTTGCAAAGAGAAGACTTGTCCATGTTCTTTGTTCTAAACAAAGCACTTGGACAAAATGATCAATGTCCTGTCCATGTGTGATAGGGAAGCACGATAATGTTATTGCACTCTAAGACTTACTACATTAGCATGTCTTAACGTAATGCCAAAATGCCAAAGATGACTGAGCTTGTTTAAGTTGTTTTCTGGGGAAGATGAGAGCTTGAGTCAGTGCCACACACTCCACTCCATGAAAGTGGAAAGATAATTGTAAATGTTTGACAGTAAAGCTAGCTTGCTCAGCAAGCCGTGCTTTCAGTCTTTGTTGTTTCCACAAGACTAGCAGATCTAATAAATTGTAGGGGAGCTGGGGTAGCACTTCATTTAAGACATGCCAAAATCATGCCTGCTGTGCTTTATTTAGGGTACAGAGACCCGAGAGGTAACTTTTCTGACAACACTTGCTTCAAATCCTAAAGTTTAAAGGATCACGCTATTAAGAGTCACTTTTTACACACCCAATTCAGTCCCCGATGAACAGAGTGTATAGGAAAAATGCTTCTTCTTCTTTTCCTTTCAGCTGCTTCCTTCAGGGGTGTCATCTTCTTCTATCTAACTCTAATCACTGTATCCTCTTCTCACAGCAACTGACTTCATGTCCTCTTTCACTCTACCCATAATTATCCTTTTTGGTGTTCCTCTAGCCCCCCTGGCCAGGTAGTACCAACATCAGCATACCTCTACCCAGATATTCACAATCCCTCGTCTGTACATGTCCAAACCATCTCAGTCTTGCCCATTTGGCATTATTTCCAAAACATCTTACATTTGCTGTCCCTCTGATGGACTCATTCCTGATCCTATCAGTCCTAGTCCCTCCCAAAGAGAACCTCAACATTGTCATCTCTGCTACCTCCCGCTCTGGTTCCTTTCTTTTCCTCAATGCCACTGTCCCTGACAAATACAACATGCAGGAGTTGAATGTTCTTGTCAAGATGGGTCTCCATTCACAAAGTTTCATGAGACCACACAGTCGAAGTAATCCATACTCTCCTGAGCCTTTATTTTTACCTAGACCGTGGGCTGAAGATGGACTGTACCTTTAGTTAACCTTTTACTCTGATATTTTATATCAGAAAACAATACATGTTCTTCTCTCTTTTATATTATAACTACCATGTTGGCCGATGTCTAAGAATATTTCTAACATTTAAAAATATGCCCAATTTTTTGGTCCTCATAAGTCCATAAAAATATGTCCTGAGACATGAATAGATAGAGTTAAAAAATATTTATTTTTTTATGGAAAGAGAAATGACTTTAAAACATCTATGAACATCTATGTTATGTTAAAAGTGGGATTCCTTTTCATTCCAGTCTAGATCCCTTGATCCCTTCCACTAATCATCTACCCGAATGATCCTCTCATATGATACAACTACTTACATAATCCCTGTATCACTGACTCAATCTACAGTTTTTGATACAAACCGAGGCTACAAACCATGTATTGTATTTACAATGATCCCAGCTTTATTTCTTGACAAAATGAGAGTGAATTTTTGTAGTGTCCAGCTCAATCATTTCTATCAGCTGCCATGTGGACTGAATGTTCTGCTCTTTCTCGCTGAGGCTCAGCCTCCCTGTGCTGGAGGCTGCAGGCCACTGTCTTCTTGAGACTATCAATAAGGTTTGTCCGAAAAAAGAAAGATTTGTCAGTGTGGTTTTGGGATGACTGCAAGGGAAGTGACAGCTCTTACAGTAAACCTCCACCCAGAGTCTATGGGGACAACTTCCTCTGCATAACACAGACAACAGATGGCTGCATAAACTCCATGGTAAAGGTAAATAGTGTACATAACTGCTGGTGCAATTTGCTACCACCAGTACCTCTACTTGAGTTTTCATTTTCAGGATTATTCTGGCCAAAGATAAGTGTTTTAGTGGCCCTTTACTTTTAAAACAACCCAGGAAGTCAGTCTAAAAGGTGTAATTGTTTCAGACAGAAAATTAATGTTTGTACAGTAGCAGAGGGGGGAGCACCATGTTAAGCACCAGCACACACATTTTCAAACACTTCAAACAGTTATCAGCGCACTCAATGTTGTTCAGGTGTGTGTGTCTGTGTGCATGAGTATATGCATGTTTGTGTATGATGTCTACTTATAGCTGCCAAGCTCGCCATGAACCTTACCACTCACTTCTATCGCTATGAACAAATGAAGTGTGTGTAGAAACACACAGATGCACGCTTCCATGCATGTGTCTCACTCAGTTTTACATTATCAGCTTTGCACAGTCTTCAGCTCCTCGCTCTATTCCTCTTCTTTATTCTCTCCATTTTCTCCACGTCTTGGCCACAGCCAGCCAATCACAGCGCTCCTAGGCATAGGTTACCGTAGTAACAGAGAGCTCTCTCATCACTCCACTGTGTGGAGGAGTGACAGGCGTGTCGGCATGGTAACAACTTCAGAGGCTGACACAAATCTGTGTGTGTTGTCATAGAGGGTGTAGCCGAAGCATTCTTTCATTCTGTTTTTGTTTCATTCACATTTCACTCTCCCTGATGCGCCCTGGGTTTCGGCACCTTATCATGCTGCTCTATAAGAGAAAGTGCAGCGTTTGCAAAAATACATTTGCCTCAAAGAAAAACTCTTTGGTGTAGAAAACCACAAATTCTTCAAGGGTAGTAAAAGTAATCTAGATCGGTTTGTTCACACAATGTATGTTTGTTTAGCTTATTTACAATTTAATGTATTTGGTGTATCGAGGCGACGTAGTGCAGGGGGTTAGAGTGGTTTTCCTTGGAACCGAATCTTCCTGGTTCGATTCCCAGTTTGTTGAGCAAGACACTGAATCCCTAACTGAATCCCCTGGCGCTTTTCCTTAGTTGCTTTCGTCTCATGGTGCATCCATAATGGGTTACATGCAGTGGTCGAATTTTGCTAATGTTATGATCTTTATATAACTGTATGTGACAATAAAGGCATTTCTACTTCTATTTAATGTCTATCTGTCATTTGATATATGGGATTTTTTTTTCAAAAGATCCAAAAATGTAACCACAAAGAGATGCTCTTTCAGAAATCAAAATAGAATGTTACAATGCTGAAAGTTTGCAGTCAGACCCTTGCACCAATTTTGATGGTAATTATTAATAAATCCTATGACATTACAACTTGTCCACTGTAATGGGGATTTCCAACACTCCAGCTTTTTATATTTTTACTCAATTAGTGGCTCCGTTTTGTGTTTACTCTTTCCTCGATCCTAAGATGCTAATAGTATCCCGTTAATTAATCTGAGGATTCAGCTGTACTGTGTTTACACACCAGCTCTGAAGTTTTGTTGCACTAACCCTTAAGTTAACTTAATCTTCACTCCGGCATTACTATGTTAGCTCTGATAATTTGTGTTTATTTGTTCTCCAGCTATGAGTTCTCCAGAGCTCTATTTTTTTATTTGATCAAATCCTGAAAATATGTTAAACAATATTGGGTTGGAGGTCCTAGTTAACCTATGACCACCTTGAATCTTATCTACAAGCAGTTAATACAAACGGAAAACATGTGGCAATGTTCCAGAGGTACTCTTCTCTTTGTGATTTCCAGGCCTTGCTTCTTTTTTAATGATGTCCAGTGCATTAATGTAGCACTTTCAGTCTTAGTGTTTGGAATTTGCCCCTCGCACATATATTATCAGGGGTATTTTAGATTTCAGTGCTGTACACAACAACACTTAAGTATGTTGACATGACTGGCGGACGACCAAACTGCCAACAGCATTATTAGTGGAGGACGCATCTTTCACTCCTGAGCCAGTTCTATCAAGGACAACACATTATTCCTCTGGAAATTTCCATGGATATTTGACATCCAATCTTCAACTGTGTCTACCTGAAGAAAATCCACTACTCTTAGGATATACTCTATGCACTGTGTTCTTCTGGTGTTGATCAAGATGATCAGACCCTTGCTTCCTTTACAACTTTGAAAGAAGGAAAATGATCCAATTAATCATGGCTGAATAATCTCTGTGAAACCTTAGTAGAACCATTTCATTTCCTAAACTATCCCACTGAATAATGTTCACAGGTAAAGCAGCAGTCTGAGGAGTGGAGGGAAAGGAAATGGTGAATCAAGGGAAAAAGATGGTGGTTAAAAAAAGATTGCCATGGTTGAATAGGTCACTGACAAACTTGAGTGAACATAAAATGTGTAAGTTTCAGCAAGTTTGTGCAGCCTCTTAATTACCTTGGAGTGGTTTAAGGAAGTAGACTGGAGGGCACATGTTGGATCAATAATGACAATGTCATCCGTATGTGTATAGGTTAATACAACAGATTATTATACTCTGAACCGACAGTGGATAAATGGTGGATTTACAAAATAGACAACAAGGCATCCAAAACTGAAACAAGCGTTGCCATTTATTTATGAAGTTTAAGTGTTGATTGTTTTTAATTCATCAAATGGTACATTTAGATCTTTCTGAAAGTTGTTGTTTTAAGATGATCACATAATTGGGTATTACTTTGGTAAACTTTTAGTTCTGTTGGATTTATATTGTGCCAAACCTGGGTTCTTTCGGGGCCCTCTTTATATAGATTAAGTAGAGATCACATTCATTAGAAATGCATAACTCCAACAATGTCACCCGTATAAAGCTGAGACTACCTGGCCATTTGCCTCAACTAGTGGTATAGGGGGGGGCAAAGTGCATTATGGTACTGTAGGCCAAAAGCAAAGGAGGTCAGAGAATGGAAAACAGGTTCATTAAAGGTTTCCCACCAGAACTGAAGAAAAGCCTTTTAGTATAGAACTTTACTTTCCAGGAAGAATTTTGAATGAGTCTAAGCTCACGTACTGGCTAAAATGTAACACAATATAAAAGAAATACTTCATGCCACTACCACGATAGACCTGTCTCTCAATTTCAAATTAGCTCCATTATCGTGAATGTTTATTGGAGTCAAAAATAACGGCAGTACCAAATAGACTGAAATGTCTAAAAAGATATTCCCTGTTTTGTTTGTTGATTGTGCTCTTGTCAAATAGTGTGATGATGCTGTTACAAATTGAAGAATGGTAATGGCTAAATGTAACACAATATAAAAGAAACAATATAAAAGAAATACTTCATGCCACTACCACTAAAGACTTGTCTTCACCTCTCAATTTCAAATTAGCTCTATTATCGTGAATGTTTATTGGAGTCAAAAATAACAGCGGCACCAAATAGACTGAAATGTCTAAAAAGATTTTCCCTGTTTTGTTTGTTGATTGTGCTCTTGTCAAATAGTATGATGATGACTGTTACAAATTAGGATAGAATATTTGTAATATTATTGCATTGTACTGACTCTGCTGTTCATTGCGGGGGGAAAGGGGGATAACTGCTCAGTTTTTGTTATGCTTTGTTTTTTCTGATACGAGTCCTGGAACTGCTTTTAGTTCATCTTAACATGCTGAATTGGTAACAGTCCGTCGTTACATTTGGTACTCTCTGTCACATCATTTACTTGCCCCAGAATAAAATCCTGCTTCCTTGCAGCACCATCATAGCTTATTATATGCAGCTTAAGCAAAAAGCAAGGCCTATCACATGTCAGCAGTCTTAGCAATAAAATACACTGAGCACATCAACAACAGTATGATGCAGAGGCCATAGCAGATCACTTGTTTCCATAATTTTTCCTCTATAGTAGACAGGTCTTTTTCTGATATATACAACAATACAAATGAATTTATAAAACGACTGCCAGCTAATCAAACAATGGGCTTTTGAAACCAGTTTTGCTAAATTGCCTCCTGGACAAAATGAACCAACAGCCTTCACAAATTACAAGATTCTAGTGACTTACAACATTATGAGCATCATTATTTTCTTGTTTTGGAAAAAAAAGGGTTATCATGTCTGCTGATAGAGAGGAACTATTTCTTGTGAAACATCCCCCTTCTTCCATTGTCCTCTGCTCTTTCCTCAAAAAAGTATTGCGCCTGGAAGTGACTTTACCTATATTTGCAAATAATAATTAAAGAGGCAAGTGTAGTAAAATGTATCTCAAAAAATTATTAAAACAACAAATGATCTGTTCAGATTCCTCTTGGGATATATTGTTAGCTCCTGGCAGAGACTGATATTCAATATAAATTTCAACATCAAATATATCTCAATCCACAAGAATTACACAGATATATGCATGTCTTATGAGAATCACAGCTTGGGTGTTACACAGAGACTAACTTGCCCCAGCCCTAAAATTTTTACAATTTCAATTATTTATTTACTTATTTTAACAAAGGTATAGACAGCTTCACCTTGAAGTCCCCTATACTCTAAAATCAAATCCTTTTCATTGTTTTAAAAGTGCAGTCAACCCAAGTTTTGCTGTACTTCCACTCCAGCAACAAGGTTCAGTGGTAAGGCAGCAGTGTTTCCTAAAAAAAAAAAAAATTTAAAAAGGTACACGGATTTGTATGAGATCGATACAAAGGATGTGCCTTTATGTCACACCCAGAAGCAAATTGGTCGTAAGAGAATATTGTGGTTTCCAAACATTTACTAAGTTGTAGCTGTGATATCTGAATGAGGACAGACAGGAACTGTTAAAAGGATCAGGTCTAGATGTGATTCCAGCAGGTTGTTCCACGTGGTTGTGTGTGTGTATGTGTCCCCATAGACTGCGGCGGCAGCAGCAGAATCCTGGTCTCTTTGGGAAGATGCGATCAGCTCGCTTTGGCCCTGAGAATCCAGATGGTCCTACTAGTGACATGGATGAAGAAGAGGAAGATCTGCAACTACAGATCCCATGACAAACACACACACAATCACACACTCCATGGCTGGATATGCCTGCTTATGGATAAAAGCAGTCACTTGGAGCTGAATGTTGCTGCTGCTGTGGGGAATCTTGTTCCTTTAGGACCATCACAGTTTTAAAGAAGCATAACTGGCTTTGAGAAAATACTTGACCCAGAGACACATCAGTACATCCACTGCATCAAGCACCGCTACAGCCTTCTTGGAAGGCAGATTTAGGCCAGGATAACCAAACTATGTTAATTTTCAATGCACATCAAAGCGTGCAGTGTCCGCAGTAGAAAGCCTGAGCTACAGTATAAGGAGCTTTCACATTGGATTTTGCAAAACCAGAATGCACTGAGCCTGTTGCCCTCTGGGACGTGTCCTGACCTCCGAATGCTGCCATGTCAGTATTTGGAGTACCGTATAGATTTTCAAGCGATGATTTAAGGCACATAGAAATGTGTATTTAAAAAAAAAAATGCCTGCAAATGAGCACATAGTTATCAGTTCAGGCAACTTTGTTTTCATACTACAGATATGTCACAAGCCAAACACACCCAAAAAAAAGGAATTATTTGAAATATTTCAGTGATCTGAAAAAAAAACCTTATTGACTTCAACAATGAATGGTGAAAATGGCATCAAACGTTATTCTGTTACATCCATCCTGCTGGAGGCATTGGGTCATCATCTTGATTATCCGGCTGTATTGATTTATTAATCCTTTTGCCCCGGAAAGCAACACATTGATGTGCTGTTCTTATCTTTGCGATTGAGGTAGTGACAGTGTAAGAACTTACTCACCGAATGGACCCCAAGTTGACTCAAAATGTTTTACCTCTAGGGAAATGGAGCTGAATCCTTCTCACATTTAGGTTTTGGGAAAATATCTAATAATCAGTCTCTGGATTAGACGGCAGAAAATTCATAGATTCAAATCATTTATTTGATGAATTGAAATGACTGTGGAAATAATAATGGTCAAAACATCCATCCATATTCAGTATTTCCTCTCAGCCCATTAACACACACAGACACACACATCAGTCAAGCTCCGCAGAGTGACAGACATCTGTCAGACAAGTCAATAAGACCACCAGACGGTTTGATGCCTCGCTGACCTCTGTGTTTCTCTGTGAAAACAAGCCCAAGTTTGCTGCATTTGAAATACAACTTTTCTCTTGAACTTTGAAGATTCCTTTAACAGAAATATTTTTACGTTTACAAAGAATGCTGGGAGCACTCTTCACAACTTATTTCAGCGGGGCTGTGCCTATCCTAATATATCTCTATAATCGTGACTGAACACGTCATGGATTCATGGAAAGACACTGCAGATGGAACAGCTTGCCAAGTGTGTTTTTAAGGTTAAGGTTCTACTTTGAAATCCTTTTTAACTCACAATATTTGGTGCTATTGGCCCTTTCTCAGTTTAACTTAAGCAATGCAGAGCTAAGATGAAAAGTTATACTGAGACAGGGTTCTCAATCAGTCCTTCAATCAAGCAGTCCTGGATTAGGAATTATTGCAGAACAACAGAAGCTGAAAAAATATTAAAGTGACATTGAAATAGTTAATTGTAATATTAATCAGACACCTGCGACCAGGGGAAACATAAAGCAATCTGAACAGTAAGCGTTAGGCTATAAGAAAAGTACTGTAATATAAAATGAAATGATATAAATGAGATAAAACCATTTCATAGAGAGCAGAGAGCTATTACCAAAACTTGAGGGTTGTCCAAGCTGAAGAAGAAATGACTGGTTAAATTGAAAAATGTAATCAAAAGAAGTTGGAAATCAGTAGTTAGGAAATAATTCATCACTGTTTCAATTATTGGTCTCCAGCTGAGGTTTGAATATTTTATCTGTGTTTCACGGTTATGTAACATTACCATTGTACAATTGTAATATAATGCTGATAATGCCATGCCTTACTCTCAGGTAAAGGAAAGGAAAAAAAAAAAAACCAATTGTCTAACTTGTGGAAACTTGATCCCATTCACTGAGGATGTTTTTAGAAATCTTGTAAATGTAAGATATTGGACACATTCTTAATGTTTACATTTACAAATCATTTTTTAAATGCCGAAAATGTTTTACCTTCAATCTGAGTATCTTGTCCTCAAACAGTTTTATTGCTGCAGCAGGTCTGAAGTCAGTGTGGACCTGCTGAGACCTGCAAGAGATTTGATCATGTCCTGGTCTATTTTGATAAGTGATAGTATCTCGGTGGAAATTCCGCTGTGTTTTCGTTCATAAATGAGGACGTTTGTTTCTAAGAGCGGGCGGACTCGACCCAAGATCTGCCTTTTTGCAGTTGCCCACTCCTAAATGATCTCTAGTGCGAGTAGGGAACATCTTTTTTTTTGTTTTATGTTACTTTGTCTTGGTGTCAACTGTTTTTTTTTATATGGATTTACAATGTAAGAGTCAATATAGGGTTGGAACTAATGATTTTCCTAACTATATTTGATATTGAATTTTCTGTCTTAAATATGTGCAAACCAATTGATCATCAAAAGAGTTGCAGAAAGATGACAAGAAAATCTATTCCCTCTTGCAAACTTGTTGATGCAGTGTGTTCCCAGCATGCTGCTTTTCCCGGACAGCACATTTGTGAATGTTACCCGCGTGTTAATGAAGAAGAAGCACATGAAAGACAATAGACATCAGGTTTTTTCTATTCACAGACATGAATGTGAAAGTTTAAATTATTATTTCTATGCAGCACCTTCATACATTTCAGTGAAATCGCAACATCTATGATTTTTCTCAGACTAAATCGGCCTGAAGTTCGCTAACCTTTATGTGACAAAGGAGTTTCACAGAGGAAAGTGATCGTCTTCAGTGGTGAACAAGCCTGTAACGTCCAAGCTTAAATGGTATGAAAACAGGAGCTATTTTGACATGAGTGCAGCAACTTTTCAGATTGTTTTGGGTTTTGTTATTAGCTCTTCAGCTGTAGTATTTCAAAAAGTAACATTTCACAAAGACCACTCACAGGTGTTACTGGTAAGTCCTACTGGAGATTGGCCTCTTGAGCTGCACCATCCTCATTGTTAATAGGATGAGCCTGCAAACTGATCGGTAAGGTGACATATGTGAAGTATCAGATTTGAAAAAGTGTCAGGCTTGTGTCCAGAGCAGAAGCTTCCCTGAGAGTTCAACTCAGTGTGGTGCTGCTTCTTTCCTGTTGATCATCAGGATACAAAGAATTATTTCAGGTTTCCTGGAAAAGAGCAAATTAGAAGTATTTGTCTTGAATGCAGCCATGATATATGATGGGAAAAAAGTCAATGAAGCCCGGCTAAGACTCTTCCTAATTGCTCCTTTACCATGATCCATGTTCTTAACCACTGAGGGCGGAGCTTTGAAACCATGCCGTGTTATTTTCCTGTTTAGAACTTCCCTCCATGTGTGAGAGCCGTGGATTCACATGGGTCTGAACTGTTTATCCTCAAACCATCGTCACTCTGCCTGGATGCAGGAAGGGGACCAAGATATTTTTACTGATCAGGATTCTGAACTATTTATGTCGTCATTGTTCACGCTTAATTTTTATAAATGATCTGTACCACAGTGGTTTTATATCAGCTCTATAAATGTCAACTGTACATTCAAATGTGTGATTGTGTCTTCTTTTATTTCTCCATCTGTCATTTTTTAGTTACGCTGACACCACATGTTAATCTTCCATCTTTTGTCATAAATCTGGAAAACATTTCCTGAATTCATCAGCCATAGCCTACCAAAGACACGGATACATTGATCGAACAATCTCAGCATTGCATTGTTCATATTCATCTGAAGCTCCCTGTATTGGGAGTGAGTCATTTGTGGTCCCACTGTCTTCTCAGGATGTTTGGATTTGCAAGGCTTGTGTGGCTAAACCTTAAGGAGAATGTTCTAGGAGGTCACAGCCGTGTCTTGGAAAGATCTCCAAAATTCAACTTACCTAACGGAAGGAAAATGACAGATTCCAGGTAAAGATGGCAACATTCAATCCAACAATAGATTTTGGCTTCCAACTAAACATGAATCGCTGACCTTTCAAGTTGTAGGGACTTTAAGATCCTGATAATAAGCCAATATGTTTTTTGACTTATTTTTTTATAATGCGGCCAATTTATTAATTCAATATCTTATGTGTCAACAAATATGGTACGACATGTATTTCTGTCTGTCTTGATCATCAGGCACCTATAACCGTATAAAACCAGTTCAGGACACCAGATGTTTTACAATGTTGATTATCAAAGTCTTAAATTAACACAGTTCTCTGAATTTAATGATATGTGACCTCCCATCAAAAAGGGCCAGATAAGCAATCACTGGAAGCTGTAATTCGCATGAAATCAGTTAATGACGCAAGCAGTGTCACTTTCTTGTTGTTAAACCATGAAAGAAATCTCATACAATAAGAATTCAAACCATTTAATTCAATGAATGAAATACTTGGTTATTTTCTTGTAGCATGAACACATAAGCCTTTGCAACTTTGGAGGAGCAAAATATTCAAATGCAAAAACTGTGACAAGCTAAAGGATTTAGGATTAAGTGCCTTAGCCAGATGTGTTCAATGTAATTTATCATACTTGTTGAGGGTGAGTAATTGGTTGGAAAGGGGTTATAAGCTGTTGTGTTTTACTTGGCTCCAAAGTAGGCTAGTTCCACAGCATCAGTTTCCATGGTGACATATCTGACTGAAACAGGAATCACCGTCATATGGAAAATCCCAAGGTGATATTGAAAGGACCTTGCTAACCCCGCTAATCCTTCACTACTACTGTCATTCTGGGTGGGTCATCCATTGATGGCTTTTTGAAGCACTCAGGGGAGCAAAATGCCTCAAAAAAACAAATAGACCTTTAAAATATTTCTATATATACTACACAAACCATTTCAAAATGAGCAGGAAACAGGCGTCAAAACTTACATGAAAATCTCCTCCTCACTCTTTTGTTTTGTACCTTTCTGACAGAAATATCCACCTCTTTGGTTGTTACACACTTCATGTTCTCCAGCTACCTGTTAGCTGTGTCTCTAAAACCCCCCACTGGCGGAAACAAGTGAGAAGTGCATTGATGAGAAGCAATGAGCCGGAGGAATGAACAGAGAAGAACTGTATCTCCCCTGTGTTATTTCAGACAATGAACCTCGTATGAGTTATGTGTAATTTCACATTTTGTCTTTGACTTTGTGGACAAACAATTTCAAAAACTTTTGTGGCATTCATCAATTATTGTTCAGCAAAGCAAAAACAATTACAAAATGTCCTCTTGAAATAATTGACATAAATTATTCAGTTAACATCGGTAGCGAGGGATTAGATGTCAAGGCTGGACATCCCGGCACCACATCAAAATCTGTTCCTGTTTCTCATATGAAATAATTCCATCCATTCACTCTAATCATATCTGATGCACAGAATAACATCTTAAATGCAGCCGCCCAGGGTAATCAAATCATTTTGGAGAAAAGTTTTATCTGTCCATTGCTTTTTCCCATGAAACAGCTTGAGCTATAAAAATATCTCCATGTTTCAAGTTTGCTCTGATTTTAGCATCAGTCAACTCGCAGTGTTGTCTCTTTGTTCTCCTCTCTCCTCCCTGTCAGCCTTTAGGACCGAGACCACCACATCCTCTCCCCCCTCCCCCCTTCATTTCCGCTGTAAGTGTGTCACAGAGAGCAGGGAGGATTTTGTTTTCATTCAGAAAGTTTGGAGACGTTTCCGCAGGTGTGAAATTAGCAGCCATAAATGTGACCATTTATCAGTTTCTTTCCAGATGCTCATCCACTTTCTGTGAGTGTATTGATCTGTATCTTGAATTTATCGGGGTAACACGACTTTCCCTTATTCTGCTCACATTTTGCTGGAAACCTTACACTACTTTGTATTTCTTTAAATGAAAATTAATCTGTTGATGGCATCTTTTGCTGTGGGCACATAACTAGAAAGGAACTGTAAATAAAACAAACATATTGCATTTGTTCCAAGAGGTGTGATGTCTTTACATTTGGAAATTAGTGTAACTTCCTAGGACTTAAACACCAACCAGAAGAAACACAATTTCAGCTATTTGGAACACTGGAGGATGAAACTAAAAGTCAAAGTAGATTATAATATTACAGTATCATTCCCTGAAAGGAGATTATGAAGTAGCAGAGTATCTTTTTACTGTCAGAGACAGAAAGCAGAGTCGCAGAGTCCAGACTTTGTGTCCACAAACTAAAATTAGACAAATCCAGAGTGACTGACAGAGAACGAGTGGCCAGTATTCCACAGGTGATCCACGTCTTCTTCTACAGTGTAGAACATTCCATGGAAAAGTGAACAAAATTACAACTAACACACACACACACAAACGTTCTTTGCCTTTCGATTGAATTGAGTAAAATTGAATGGGGGGAAGCAAAGCAACCTGGAAAAAAAAAATTAAACAATGACATGCAAATAAACAAATGTCTTCCGGAGCCCAATCAAAATTAAAGAAAAGAACCCAAGAACTATTGGCTTCCATCAAATCTTCTCTGTCAGAAAAACTGGTGACGATGACTCTGTCGTCACAAATCATCACAAGTTTGAAAATAACTTGTATCTGGTTTTATGTGTTAATAGCAATTTCCTAAATAAATGATTCATAACAATTCGAACCGCTTCTCATCCAAATGTTCAGTACGTTACTCATAAGCCCTGTTGCCTAAGCACTGAGGAGGGAGATTTGGGATCCATCGGTAAACCCAATTGTTTGGCACAACTCACACACACACACACACACACACACACACACACGCACACAAAGATTAGACAGAGTAATGAGAATGAAGGTCATACTCTACTGATATCATATCCATTATATCCATTATTGTTATGTTCGTGAAGGCAAACATACTTTGGTGTGTCTTGCTCCTGTCTGAGTCCGGTCAATTCAAAGTTTGGCTCTTCAACTGTGTGACTGCATTTGTGTGTGCTTGCATCTCAGTTTGCATGAAATCAATTTTTTATTGACACTCAAGACAAATAATTGTGTAAATGTATTCACTGTAGTAGCAGGGAGCTCCAGGCTTGGTAAAGTAGTTTCAGGAAGGGGCCCTGTCTTTTCCTGAAATGCACTGATTACAGTGGTCAGAAGCCATGCTGTGGTTCCCAAACATGTAGCATTGGTTTGTGTTATTTAGTATTCTTCACTTTCATTCCTAAAACCTAAGCAAACAATAGTATTTTTCTTTAGTAAGTGACACAAATCAGCAAGCAGTGTAAGACATCATACGAGTAGGCTCCTGCAAGTTCTGCAGATTCAGATAAACCTCATGGATTCACACTCGTGTGTGTGTGTGTGTGTGTGTGTGTGTGTGTGTGTGTGTGTGTGTGTGTGTGTGTGTGTGTGTGTGTGTGTGTGTGTGTGTGTATGTTTGTGTATGACTGTATGTGTGCACGTGCGTGTGTGTGTGTGTGTGTGTGTGTGTGTGAGTGTGTGTGAGTGTGTGTGTGTGTGCGTGTGGGTGTGTGTGTGTGTGTGAGAGTGTGCGTGGGGGAGCGAGTGTGTGTG
>CAAKHD010014353.1:126627-147646 GCA_901007705.1 Fistularia tabacaria
AGTGATAATTCCAGACCCTCTCCAACAGCTCTCTTAACCCCATATGACCACACACACACACACACACACACACACACACACACACACACACACACACACACACACACACACACACACACACACACACAGCAAACAAAACTAAAACAAAACCAACAATTGTCTGTGACACAAACCCATACTTCCTAAAACTCTATTATCAGAGTGACTGGAGCTCTTGCATCAACAGGCAGGAAGACACGTCCAACATGTCACCATCTCTCACTCACAGTGCATTAGATAGGGTCCAAAACTCAGTGTACACATTCACATCATCAACTACATCGCCTGACTAGATTCCTTTCAAATTTATGACAAAAGTGAAACATTACGGATCTTTTCATCTGAAATGTATAGTGCATATGTGAATGAAGACATTTAATTTTTATTAGTATACTAGATACATTTAGCCTCACTTAGTCCTTAAACAGTGTTCCTGGAAAGGTACAGCTCTGTTTTTCACAATTTTCTTAACTCTGTTTGTGAAATTTTAGCAGTTTAAATGAGGACTAGAACGAATCTCACCCTCTTCTGTAAGCACCAGGAGGAAATGGCCATTGCAGTCAGCTGAAGCCTCACCAGGATCTTTTAAGTAAGAGGCACGAATTAGGAGGCAAAGGTAAAGCATGGTCACCTTTTCCGGGCAAAATAAAGAGACAATTGAAAATACATAGTGAAGTCCACAGATTGCTGGACCTCTGCTGCACAAACCTGCCATTATGTTTCTCCTACTGCTTTGCGGACCTGTCCATCTGTTCATCCCTGGTGGGAGATATGATACAGCTCTTAATATTCTCTTCATTCTCCCCATCCACCTTAAAGGTACCCACAAAAATATTTTTTTTTACTTAATTTTCTACATTAAAAGTCAATCATTAGTGTTAAAAGCAACTATCATCAGGTGAAGTCATGACAGCATGAAAAATAATGAACTCTTTTCTCTTTCTTCAAAACTAACTAACTTACTAAAATACCACCAACAGATGAAGAAAAGGTTTAATTTGACATTTAAATGAATTTATCAGACAGATCAATTTGTCCCATAGTTTGGTAGCATCAGTTGGCAGTAGCAGATCCTTTGGACCCCCATTGGTAAACACATTTCATATAAATCTAAAACCCTCCAGATTCTGGAACAGAGATCTGACAGCAACTCCACTATTGTGATGCCTGCTTTATTTGCACCGAGGGCCAACGCCAGTGTAATTTCACCAAAATATAGGAATCTCTTATATTCCATCACAGATTCTGCCACTGCATTGCAACAAGTAAACTTGACGCTTTTCATTATATGGACAAGGTTTCGATTTTGCAAGTCCAACAAACAGCAGACGTTACTAACGTATCAGTTATGGAGGAAAACAGTGGTGGATATCCCTTTCCACATCCTTTTAAAAACTGAAATCAAAATACAATCAGAAATATAAGGGAAGAAAAAGCAGGTGTCCTTCTCTAGTGTCTCATCAGGCAGAGTGGGAGGTGGAAAGCATCTCAATATGTCTTCACGTATTTTACAGATGTTTTCCAAAGCCCGCCCTCACGACTGAAAAACAAAACAACTGCAGGAAAGAAACCTGTCCTGCTGTGATTTAATTCATTTTATTTCTACATTTACATTAATAGCTACTGAAATGATATTTTATGATTATCAATTGAAAATGTATGCAATACTTTCCAACCTTGGTTTCAGCAAAGAATGCTGTGAATACTTGAAGAATGGTCATTTATTCAGGATCTGCTAAATACCTTCATCCAGACCCCGAGAGTTCCATTAGGTCTCAAACCAAGCCCAAACCTCTGTGAAGCAGTGTGTGATACAGGGCCCACCATCTCCATCATTAAAACAACCAATGAGAAGGATTTGTATGATTTGCAATCAGGTACGAGAAGTCTCTCCTCGTGTGAGTGATTTGTTTCGGAACAATGAGGGAAAAACAGCAGCACCAAATGTTTTTGCCAGTTACAAACCCGAGGTGATGTTGATAACATGATGGATATTTTAGTCCAAGGTAAGCAAAATGTTGTTGAACAAAGTGAGATGTGTGGTTTCACTTACAATGAAAATACAGCCAATTCAACAGGTAACTTTAGAGTGGAAGAATGATTAATTGCTGTCTTTTTGCAAACCAACGCTAACATCTGTGTCACTGAAACCATAGAATATCGTTCAAGGAGGAATGACTTCATGCGAGGATTCTCCAGGCAGCTACTGTTGGGACGAACACACACATCTGTCATCAGAATAATGCTAATGCTTTCAGTGCTCCATACGTGTTTGTTTACCATGTTTACATGTCCATGCCTGCCACATGTTACTCACACCACTTTAAACTGCTGAAAACAAACTATACACCCTCCCCTCCCCAAATGTATATGATATCCTATGAAAGCCCACGGCAACATCAGTCCATAACCCAGACAGCTGCTGCCACAGCTGCGTCTCCGCCGATCTCCGCTTTTAAATTTCCTTTCAGCTTCATTAAACTTTACCAATTGGATATAATGGCTCTGTTTCATATTGTAATTTATAATTTATTCATTTCCAAATTCATAGCGAAAAATACTGTAAATTGAGGTTTGGGGACTGGGGTATCAGCACAGCCCAGGTGGGAGAATCAGTCTCTAATCAGAGACTGCCAAAACATTTATTAGCAGTATGTGTGTCGTTGTGACACTCGAGTGCTCAGTAACTACAAAAGGGTTATTACGTAAAAGTCCATTCAACGTTTATTAGATGAAAGTGAAAAGTAAAAATCAATTTTATCATAAAATTTTACTTGCCCGCAGTGCTCAGTCAGACATGGCAACAGTTAAATGTTACATCTCTCATACTCCACCTGCAGGGAGAGGCGATGATGTCGGGGCCGATGGTGCACTGGTGGTGGTCAGAGAGGCAGAGTGGACTGGTTTGGAGGTCCCTGGTCCTTGTTTGTAATTCAAAACAAATTTTCATTTGGGGACTGGTCAGGCATTTTGTTTTTTGCGTGGCATGTCCTGGAACAGCCCACCACAATGTTTGTGTTTGTGTGGATCGTGGTGGGTAATAATGAGCCATCTGATTTCTCTGTAACCAGGAGGACACCAGGTCTATCCCTTGACACCGATTATGTTTGTCAACATGGTAAATTTCTGGAAGCGAAGATGGAGACAGGAAGATGTCCTGGAAAGGAAGCTCAGGGTCACCTCCTTATGTCTTTGGACGATTCGGCTCCTATCAACTCATCACATCCCGACTCATAGCGGACCTTGGGAGGTTTTTGAAGCAGCATCACTGAAAATCAGCAACTTCAGGTCAAAGGCTACAGTTTTCTGTCTGTAAAGGTTTCACTGCAGCTTCCAGCTTGAAAATCAGCCAATAGGAATTCAAGAATCCAGGCGTTTACTCACAGTGGGATTCAAACAGCGTGAGCGTTCGACAGATTAATCAGCTCTACATGGATCTGTTCTGTTTAAGGTGACAATTAGCCAAAAACTAGACATGTCAATGTCCAGGTTGGTAATGAAACTCTGGGAATTTACTAATTAATAGCTTTATGGAGGAGGGGTCACCTTGGCCAACCTCAAAATGCTGGAGGGAAAACACAGGTGTTTTCTGGCCTGGGAAGGTTTGTATTTCCAGAGGAGGACCAGGACTATATCAATTGTGACAGAGATGTCTGGTTAGTTATATTCCCTCTGCCTCCAGCTTGGTGTAGCCCTGGCTCAGATGTCAATAGATATTTCTATTTCTTTGAATATATTTTATAATAATACAAGCCTGTCAACAAGCTATCCATTCTAGAGGCTGTCCAATGCCAAAGTGGTGCTCACATGGACCTAATGAGCACTTTCATACTTTGCGGTTTTAAAGTGCTGTACACAAGATAGCATTCGTCCATTCACACATACAATCACACACCGGTGGTTATAGAGCTCCCATGCAAGGTGCTGATCAGGCAACTATGTTGCGCCCAACTTATTCTGACGATTAATCAAGTAATCGTTTAAAAAAATTGGTACATTCTACTGTTTGCAGACGTTTCCTGTGGATGTGTTGCAAAACTGAGGACTTGCTGTTGTGCAGTTGTGTAACGCCTAACTCTATTTAACACAAAACACAGTATGCTGTGTTTTTTTTGTGTCTATTTAGCTTGTACTGGCAAATTGTATTTTGACCGCATTATAGCAATTGTTTTTGACAATGACCTTTCGTCAATATGTTGTGCATCATTCATTACCCAGAGGTGTTCTTGCAACAGCCAGACATTTGTCATTCCCAGTGGCTGCCATCATATACGAGAAGCCATTTTAGGTTATGTATGATGCCAGGAATGCTTGACATCAAGCTCTTTGCCCAATTCTTGGAGTGTCAGACTCTCACATGACTGCAGGAGAACAATGGACAAGAAAGAGACAGTGTCTGGAAGAGTGATGGAGAGATGTTTGGTATGGACCGATTTGGTCACATCGAGATTCATACATAATGACCCGTGTCATAGTACGGATGATAAAAACTTCCCTCAGACCTTAAATCACTAAATGTCATGTTCCACTTGATTCAGGAGTGAATTTCAGAGGCTGGCACTGCAAGCAAAACCTAAGGCAACAAATCCTAAAAATATTGTTGAAAAGAGATTACAGAAATATCATTCTGCCTAAAGACACAACAGAGAAACTTTTGTTGATTCGTTTAGAGAGACTTGCATCCAGTGGACCCTAAAAGTGCAGTATCAGTGGTGTGAAATGTAGCTGAGTCAGCAACATTTCAGCCTAGACTGACTTGTTCTTAGTCAGGACAAAAAGCGCCAAATAACAAGTGCAGCCGCTGATGTCCGACACTGCTCAAAGAATAAAACAGTGCTGGTGAAAAGCCCAGTCTGCTTGTTTGTCTGATCTGGGTCATGTTTGTGTGGTGTTGAACTGGGAATGGCCTTTGGGGCACATCAAAAGGTTATTAGAAAAAGAAAAAAAAAAACAGCACACATAAAACCAAAAATTTAACTCTTGAGTTGGCGTGGATTGCCACTGTCAGATGCAGAAAGTGGATACAACAACAACAGGTTTGTGCCCAGCTATGCTGTTTTACTCATGAATTAATAAAAGACAGGTTACCGGAGACAAACACTGTAAACCAAGTGTGGCTTATAAAAGCAGTGACACTTTTAATAGTTAACCTAATATAAAGATATCACCAACACTCCGAGTACAGGAAAGGAAATTGCTTGTCCGTGCTGCATTTGAATGGCCTCTCCATGCAAATTTGGAGACTGCAAAATCCATAACTTTGGTCCTGGGATTATCAATTACACAAAACAGAGACTCTGAAAGCCGCATTTATTTGTATCAATTAGCAAAGCAATTATTTTAATGTTTGACAATGAGGATGAGCTCTTCCTTAAGATCATTGGTTGTAATTTTTTTCATTTTCCCGGACCAAAAATTTAATTGTTATGTATCTTTAATTTCTCCTAGTTATTTGGATGAATTGGACTTAAACAGGCAATACAAGGTGATTTCTTTGAACGCAAGAGCAGTTTTGTGGAGAGATATTCGGGAAGATGGGATAGTTTTACTGGAAAACACACACTAAACTATTAAAACATC
The DNA here is from genome assembly GCA_901007705.1 of Fistularia tabacaria. NCBI lineage: Eukaryota > Metazoa > Chordata > Actinopteri > Syngnathiformes > Fistulariidae > Fistularia > Fistularia tabacaria. Next base: position 132,247 of record CAAKHD010014353.1, read on the forward strand.
ACCCCTTGGCCACACTAAACCCACAGTCACATCTTGGTTAGCAAGAATTACTTCAAAAGCTTGTTAAAAAAGCTAATGTTGTTTACATTCTTAACAAAATCCATTTGGTGATCATTCTTGAGAAATTAATACACATTCAAATAAAGTATAATTGATAATGATTTTTTTTTTAATGTGGCCGCCCATCTGAGGACTATTGTTGTTTTCTCCCATGAAAAAAAGGTCCATGTACAGGATATCAAGTCAAATTCTGAGAAATATGTACATATGTACAGTATGTAATTTGAACTAAGGGTATCAAAAAGTAAACCTTGTTTTTCATTTTCTTTAAAAAAAAAAGTCATAATTCCAACAATGAATGAAACAGTAAAGTTTGACCCTAAAACTGTGATATGAAATCCACCCTGTACTCTGTCGTATTCTGTGCCAACTCCAGGTTTGAATGTCAGCCTCCTCTGCGCTTTACATCCATTCCGCCGTCGGCCCATTTCCCATCTGTAGCTCTGCTCTGTATGGAAATGCATTTCTCTTTGAGAAAATTGATTTGGGAATTCGCCACCCCTCCGAGAGTCATTTCCACCATTTGTCATTAGCGCGGCTATGCATGAGAGGGCAATAAGGAAAAACAAATCAGAGGTTGAAGGTGGAGTACAGTTTGAAGATAACTGCTCATAAATGAATGACTCTTCTCTCCAGATTGGAGGCTGTCACATTACTGCGGGAATTGAGACAAGACAGAATTCCTGGTCAAGGTGATAGCAGCGACTCTCTCTCTTTTCTCTCCCTCTGCTTCGAATCACATACACATATCCTCCACGCTGCCCTCCTAATCACTCTCCAGGCTTTCCAGGGCGGCGGATAAGGAAGGAGGAGCTGACCTCAGCTGTTTCTTACTCTGAAACATGCACCCGAAGGAGAGAGCAATAGGAGTTTTACTACATTATTTCAAGTCTAACACCAGCTGTGGGGTAAACAGTGTGCACTATTTGAATTCATTAAAACTGACAAGCTATTAAGGAAGTTAATGGCCAAAATCTTACGGTGACAAAAGATCTGCAACACCAAGACCTGGATTGTTTCCACTATTTCAATTCACATGTTCACATAGTCATGCAGCAGAAGAGAAAATCAGTCAAAATGTGACTTTTCTGACGCTGTCAAACTGCGCCATACAGAAACGAAACAAAGATTGATTTTAAAGTGGACCCTGTCTTCAGTTTTGCTGAAAAGTGCCAATCTTTCCTTGACATATGGTTTTTAAATGCTAATTGTTTTCACTCCAGTCTCTTCACAAGGTTTCAAGCGATGCACTCGTGAGTGGACGATCAATCAACAATCAATGCACGTGGATTGGCTCTTTTCAATCAGAATTTTGACTAACTTCCTTGATTCTAATTTGTTTTTATTGTGATTTTGAGGGTTTCATTTATGGCTAATTGTATTTCCAAAATGTGACAATCACAAAGTTCCATTATTTTAATACTCATCCTCAGCGTGATACGCATGCACCAGACTGGGTATCTTCTTGCAATTATGACTAATACGACTTTTAATATGAAGATTTTTATCAAAGGCATTTAGAGGAAACAGTCACCTTTCCAGAAACACTAAAATCATCGTGTTCGTGTCATTGCATGGTCATTTTCTGCTTTCCTGATACAAGAATAGAAATTTATAATTAAGGATTCCTACTGAGCAACTACTAATTCCTGTACCATGGGGTACTATTAACAGTCAAATTAGAGATCCAGAATCTGAATGAATACAAAGCTTGTTTAAGTTATGTGAAGCATCATTTACTCAAAGGATGTTGCTGTTTATTATGTTTTTCTATAACTAAAATTCCATCCCATCAATGGGCAGCATTTATGAGCGAGAATCACTATCAAGATGACCTATTTGCGTCACATAATCTGACACCAAAAAATAAAACAAAAAACTGTCATTGACGAGGAAAAACTATAATAAGATGAGGTTTTAGGACAACAAGGACTCCACAACTCCTTGGTGGTATTTTCCTCTTGTTTGGGTTTATTTTGACATAAGTGAACAAAGCAAAGGCGTAGCAAAGGACTCTGGTTAGATTCTGACACCTTTCTGTGTGGAGTTTGCACGTCCCCCCCATGCCTGCATGGGATTCCTCCAGGTTCTTTGTTTTTCTCCCATAGTCCAGATACGCAGATGTGCGAATGAGAGAGTGTTTTGGTTGTCTGTGACCCTGTGATTGACTGGCGACCAGTCCAGGGTGTTACCCGCCTGTCGCCCAGTCCAGGGTGTACCCCGCCTGTCGCCCAATTGCAGCTGGAATTGGTTCCAGCATTCCGTGCGATCCTGAGTAGGATAATAAGTAGACAATGGATTTATGGGTGGATACATACCTTAGTTTCAGGACTATTGAGTGCACATGAATATAAACCGCACAAGCTAAAAATACAGTATTGTTATCTTTGTTTTCCTCCTGCGCACTGAAACCATTAAAGTTATTTTCTTCAGTGTTGGAATTGAACAGCCTCAAAATTACTTCACCACACACTTCCTCTGTCTGTCATGGCGGCATGAAGCTCGTTAGCCCCCCAAAATCCATAAATTAGCTGCATCATTGTTTAAGCCGTAGTTTTCAAAGCGTGTGACCGGCTTATAGACCGGAAATTACGGGACCTCTTTTTTCGGAATCAGACTCGGAAGCAGGAAGCCTTGAAGAGTAAAACCAGCTCCTGTGGCCACTGAGCTCTTCTGATTCATCTGTGTTGCAGGCAAGGTTGTCGTGGCGTTCAGAATGTCCTCCCTTCTCCCCTAGTTCTTTTTCTGATATCAAGCAGCACAACGTTTTCTGGATATTGCCATGAAGCCAAATGTGTGCTTGTGTTAGGATACTTTAGCTTGATGTATTTTTCAGCCACTATTAGAAAGAGACATAAATAGCTAATTATCAAATATTATTCTTCATATAAAATTATCGTTTTAGACCGAGAACAAGCATACGACAGGGTGCCGAGAGAGGAACTCTGGTATTGCATGAGGAAGTCTGGAGTGGCAGAGAAGTATGTTAGACTGGTGCAGAACATGTATGCTCGCTGTGAGACAGTGGTAAGGTGTGCTGTAGGTGTAACAGAGAAGTGTCAGAGATAATATGTAGGAAGAAGTATCAGCCAGAATGAAAGGAAAGGTGTACAACACAGTGGTGAGACCAGCGATGCTGTATGGTCTAGAAACAGTGACAATGACGAAAAGACAGGAGGCAAAGATGGAGGTTGTAGGGATGAAGATGGTTCATGGAAGAGGTTTTATTTGGAGTGACAAGGATGGATAGGATCAGGAATGAGTCCATCAGGGGGACAGCACATGTTTGATGTTTTGGAGAGAAGGTCAGAGAAGCCAGACTGAGATGGTTCGGTCATGTAAAGAGGAGGGATGGAGAATATATTGGTAGACAGATCCTGGAATTGGAGATGCCAGGCAGGAGGTCTAGAGGAAGACTGAAGAGAAGATTTATGGACGGAGTGAAAAAGGATATGAAGTTAGTTGGCTTGAGAAAGGAGGAAACAGACAATAGGTCTAGATGGAGAAGGTCGGCTTGCGGTGGCGTCCCCTGAAGGGAAAAGCCAAAAGGAAAAGAAGAAGAAGAAGAAGACGATATCAAATTGTCGTTTCTGACCAATAACCAGAGTTTAGTTGCCCAAATACTTTTTGTCTAACAATTTTGGTCCCCCTTCTAACCAAGTAGAAATGAGAAGCAGAAGATCATCCTCCGATTTGGAATATTTTTTGGGATATTTTTCATTTATTTATTGAACATGAACATAACAATAACATTGGACAAACCAGATGCATTGTTTTAAGTGGTAAAGCACGTGCTAGTTTCGAACACGAGTTCACAGGGGGGGGTTTAAATTTACAGTAGATAAAATACATTTGATTCCATATCAAAACAAGGCACATTTTACACATGAAAACAACTCTGGCCTGAATGTTATCACTGTTTGAGCTCTCTGCTGAAGATGTTAATGTTAGAGGAATAGACGATCCTCTCACTTGTGTGTGTGTGTGTGTGTGTGTGTGTGTGTGTGTGTGTGTGTGTGTGTGCGTGTGCGTGTGTGTGTGTGTGTGTCACATGTCAGCAAATTGGACCTCAGTCCCAGGACATTAGAACAGCTATCATCATCAATAGTAACAGGTGGTGTTGAATGTCCCATCTAGCCTATTTGTTACAGCAAAACATAAACAGATGAATAAAAATTACCATACTGATACCTGTGAGACATGGACATTGGGGGAACTATGTCTGTGTTTGTGTGTGTGGGCAGCAGGACGGTGGTAGGTGGAGCCTCCCTGAGCTCACGGCAGACATTCAAAATGTAGCATGATGATTAGACTGAACCGAGCAGCAGAGCAGCTGTAATGGAAATAAACATAAAAATAAATTTGCATCCTTCTGTTGAAGTCATGGCATTTTTTTTTATGCCAGCTTAATGGAACAAGGCCCAGACATGCTCTTTGCCGCTTTTTTAAAGACCAGTTGTGATCAGCAGCTTGTGTTATTGACAAAGGCTTGATATTTTATATGAAAGGTTATAGTAATTCCTATCTTTAACAGGATCATATTTGTCGTCAATAAACATTTAGAGAAGACTATTCCACAACATACATCATAATGTAATTTAATTTGGATTTTCACAGCTCCAGCAACCCCAGCGCATCCAGCCACACCAATTCTTCTGAGGTAGTTTTTCTCTTCTTTTAACAACCGTTTAGACAGTTTAAATTTTACAATGTTGGCTTTATTTGCATGATGCCTCCATGTACTTTTAATACCCAAAAGACCACAAAGTGTGTGGTTGTGTGCGCGGGTGACATATTTTCCCTGAGATGAAGCTGGCGCTAAACCAACTATATGCCTGCTGCCTGAGACTGCATTATTACATTTTTCCCTGTATTTAGGAGTATAAACAGAATATAGCAGACCTCACTTCTCTTGAAGAGGATAAATATGTTGTTGACTCATGAACTGTGTCTACTGATTAGTTTCGACACCATCATAATCTAATTCAAAAATGACACTTTGAAATTATCATAGCAACCATGCTCCCTATATATTGTTCATAAGAGCAACCTTGTCCGCACAAAGTAAATCTATTCTAGGCTCAGTACAACATTCCTCCAAAAGTATCTCAGGAACATGAAACACCTCGATTGCTCCACATAAATTACTATTTGATATATTTTTTTGTAGAGTAGAGTAGAGTAGAGTAGAGTAGAGTATCATTTATTGATCCCGAGGGAAATTAAGGTGTCCAGTAGCATACATACATAAATACAGAAGATATTCACCATACAGCACACTCTTACATACATTGTGTTCATATCTGTAACAGGTATTGTTTTATTGGGTGAGGTTGTTTGCCCCGCGCCCAACCCCCAGCCTGGAGGATGGGTGTTGCCTTTCATCAGCTTGGTAAGACCTACCCGGTGTATAAAGCCCGCTGGTATAGCCTCCAGGGTCATGGAAGTACACAAGCGTCCCCACCACGGCAAGGTAGCAACAGAGAGGGAGGACTATTTGATATACCAGTATAACAATGTTGTTGCACTATGAGTGACCTTTGATACGAGACAAATGGAACCAGGAATACAGACCCAGTGGATGGTCAGGGCACGTCCTGGGTTAATTCTTAAACCAAACCCCTCTCATGCAGTTATGACCCCCAGCACCACCCGCTTGTAGCTTAAGACAGGCTTTTTAAAGCCCAACAAGAAGAGGTACAGCCTTTTGACCTCTTTGAATACAGTTGCTTTTGGTTTGCTGAATAACCCTGTGCCAATAATAGTGTTTAAAGACAAGAGAACTGTTTTCCGACTGCAGAATTGATAAGAGTAAAGGTTGTGGTGCTCAGCGAGGAGTAATCACAGATGAAGCCTTGGAGTCTTGGATGAGATTATCTGTAATACTGAGCACCACCATACCACTATACAACAACACAGTGCACTTCCGGGGTGCATAAATATACCTCTGGTTTAAGCCACGCCCCCCAGCCCCTGGTCCCGTGGGGTGAAAGGCCACGCTCCTCAATGGCCACCACAGTGTGGGTTTTCTGTATTTTCTGCAGGATTGCATGTGATCTAAAGGCAAAGCAATCTTCAATCATCAAAACTTGTGTTAAACTTTCCCCTAGTCCCATGGGGTGATAGGCCACGCCCCTCAGTGTCCAAAACACTCAGATGGGACCCTGGAACCAAACTAGTGCCTCACGGGAGGCCTGATTGGAAACGGAAACGGCCGGAGGGCAGCCCTAACATGCCAGTGAACCTTAGCGCTTGCCACACACGCCAGGCCACACGATCTTAGCACCCACTAATTTCACTGACGCTGCGAGGGAATGCGAGAGGGAACCGAGTTGAAAACTCGCCGACGCCAGGCCACTGGAACCACTCGGCAAGGCCGGCCGACAGAGATGGCACACTTGAGGGCAGGGCCGCCTTCCTGCCCACTACCTCCTACAGCTTGAGGCCCGTGTGCACCGACCTCAGGGCGAGAACGTCTGGGTCGCTTGGCTGGTCTGTTGCCATAGCCGAGAAATCCATCCTGACATGCACAAGGCACACGAGCACACGCCAACAGCCGAACAGCAAGGGGGGGAGCCTTCCCTGAAACATGCCAAATGTCCGTCGTAAACTCAGAAATGGCAGCAGTTCCGTTTACAGGCAACGGAACTGAGTCTTGACATGTGATGGCCCAGGAAGTCAATCACAGATCGCCCAAACTGACATTTAGCTGCGTTGACTATAAGGCCGTGTTCGTCCAACAACGGAAAACCTATGTCAGGTGCTCCAGGTGCTCGTCAGCTGATGGTCTGGCCACCAGTATATCGTCCATGTACGCAAACACAAAAGTGAGGTCTTGCATCACCGAGTCCTTATGCCTCTGAAAAGTCTGAGCGGCACCCTTCAAGCCGGAAGACATGAGCAGGAACTCGAAAAGCCCAAATTGGGAGACCACCGCAGTCTTGGGCACGTCCTCCGCACGCACCTACACCTGGTGATAACCATGCATCAGATCCACCTTGAAAAAATGATGGCACCTGACAGCTGCAAGGAGAAATCGTGAATGTGGGGGATGGGGTAACGGTTGTTCGCGGTGATGGTATTCAGGCACCAAATGTCGCTGCAGGGGCATCACAACCCATTGGTCTTGGGCAACATGTGGAGCGGGGAGGCCCACGCCTCTTGGACTTCCGCACTATCCCCAGGGATTTTATAGGGGCAAACTCCTCCTTGGCAGTTGCTAGCTTGGCTGCGTCTAGGCGCCATGCCTGCGCAAAGACGGGTGGGTCCACCGTTGGGATGAAGTGTTCCACAATGTGCTCGTAGATGCGGTGGAAAGCATGGGTGTCATTAGCAACGGAAAGTTCGCCAGCAAATGTCTTGTCTCCCGATGCCAAAAAGTTAGCGTACGCTCGCAGCCCAAGCGTCCAGCTAAATTTTTTTCTGGACACCTGAACACCAATAGTAGCTCTTATTCTGTTCATTCAGTATCTAACATTGTGCTAAAAGTTGACCATTCTTTAGATAGTAAATTCCTGGTCTACTGATATGCTCCTAAATGATTTCTAATATGGCTTAATTGATACCTCAAACACATGACTGTAACAAATCCAATCACCACCCCTGAAAAACTTGGTACAGTGAAAAGATGACCAACAGATTGTTGTACTTGTGCATAATACATGAAGAAAATACATTGAACAATTTGATATCTCTATTGCTGTGAAAAGTTGCACATGTTTGCTAAGTATCAGTTAGATTTGTGTTAACTTATAAAGTGTTGACTAACCTCGCTGACACGGTAGGGGTAGTGATGCTGACTAACAGACAACTCAAAACCGACACTTGAACGTCATGTCCTCTAAGACACTGGTCTGTATGTACAGCATAAACTATTGCTCATTGACTGGAAACATCATTTACGTGAGAAAATCAACCAATTGATGCATAAGCCCTTTTGTACTGTAAGATATTTTGCTGTTCCTTGAACCTTTTCGTGTTTTTTCTTGCATTTGCACAGGTGACGAATCACGGACCATGGGCCTCAATTCCTAGAAAGATTTTGGTTCATACTCCAAGGCAGGGCTATTAACGGTTCCAAAAAAAACTCATCATCCCCTTCTTACAATAATCGTCCAAGTCATTTTTTCCAGTTTTTCAAAACCACCAAGCCCTAATAGAATAGGGAGTTAATCTAGACAAAAAATATTTTTTGTCAAAAAATGACAGAGGCAGTGAAGGTGACATCATATGACATAGGTGCTTGGTGATTGGCAGAACTCCTATGCCTAGCCCATTACCAGATACTTCTTAATGAATGCACAGTGCCTTTTCTAAAAATGTTTGCGGTCAATGGTCAGTTGTTTCCTGCGATAAAATAGACAGAACAAGCAAAAAAATAGACCAACAAAGAGGTCCAAACTCTTTTGGCCTACTGCTCCACAATGCGATTTTCAGGGCTCACTGCAAAACATAACCAATTTCTCAAAAATAACCTCAGAGTTAGCTAACGGCGGGGTTTTTCGCACGCAGAAGATGAATGCTGTGGTTTTCGCTTTCCGTGTTGTCCGTTTCGTCTTCTGTTTTCATGGTGGTTTGTTTTTGAGTGTGGTGTAAGGCATGCGTCACTGTTGTAGATATTTGCTCCACACCAGCTCCTGCTGTGGTACCTTAGTGCCTCAGCGGATGCAAACTAAAAGGTTCCCCGGGAGGAGCGTAATTCCTTGACCTAAATTTGAGCTGGCAAGTTCTTGGAACTTTTTTCTTTGAACTTTTCTGTCCAAAAGTGTCTATTGTTCAAGTTTTTGTCAAAGGGAAAGTAAACACTGAAGACCTTCCCTGAAAGTTTGGTCCTAAAACTGGATTTTCCATTAATGAAGAGTATGTGTGAAAACTGACATACTCGCAACACTTGTATTGAACATAATTAATTTTATGGCGTGCTTATGTTGTCCATGGTTTGTTTTGCAAATGGTTGTCACAGAGGTCTCGATTGAGTTTCATATTTTGAGAGTGGTATAGACCTCAGACCCAATCCTCTGTGCACCCAATGTGACGCTTCCCACTCATCGCACAAACCGTCGGCACTGCGGATGCCAGATACAGCAGTAACTATAAATTTGCCTTTATGAGATGGCTCACATGATGAGCCTGTCTCTAGTAAAACACATGCTAACCGGAAAAGATCCCTTTCCGTTTGTTTTTTCCCAAAAATGTGTTTAAACTGCAACATGGTTTGCAATGTTTTCAGTTTATTTTACTGTGAGTTTAGTTGGGTTGAAAAGCCTGGCTCCTGGTAGGACGTGACTGACAGTATGAGGTATAGTTTTATTGGTGCTGACTCTCAATGTTCATATAATTCCATCAGTCCAAGTCCCTGAGGTCGGTGGGAACGATGTTGTGATCATGATAAAAATGCGTAACTGATTTCAATAAAACCAAGAATTTTCTGAGGAAATAATACAGGATTCAATCGAGTAAAATCCACGGCAATATTCTGTGGCCCAGTTACACTGTTGAATAAATAATCCCCAGATTGCCAAATTTTGAATTTGATTCTGAATTTCAAATTATAATCCATCAAAACATTTTTCAGTGGCAAAGAAATCACTTGCTGACGCACTTAATGTTAGTCCTTTTGTGAACGATCTGTTTATTCTGCTTTCATTTGTTACACACAGATTTTTTCGGGACAAAAAATTAATCCATGTTTGTTCAACTTACAATTTCAACAGTTTTTGCATGCTGTCACCTGTATTTGACGCAACTCAATTATCGTGCATATCAAATTCACACCAAATTAACAACTTATACATCACCATATTTTAAGTAAATAACCACCTAAATATACAGTATGTTGCTCCTGTGTGATGATATGTCAAGCGAGTGAGTTCATCATGATTGAAAATCTTGCAACGTGCACGAATGAACAAAATCCCAAAACAACCCTGCTCAAGTCAAGGGGGTCGTTTTGGTGGTGTATGTTCAATGAGAATTGGCCAACTTTCAGAGGCTTAGAGGAACGGCATGCAAAGAAAGCAGACAAGGTTAAAATGAGTTGGATGCCTATTGAAAGTTTGGATGTTTATTTTGCAGCATTGCCGGCTCTGAAGGTTAATTACAAATCTAACCTTTTCACCTTCCTCCACCATCTCCCCCTTATTTCTTCCTCATCTTCGCTGCGCTCGCTATCATACATTTTATTCTGCTGACTTTAAAGCCAAAAAGGAACAGGAAACAAAGAGGATAAGGTGCAAAACATCCTAAATGCATCCTTTTTCTAGTGATCTTCCATGCAATCTCCGCCTCCTTTTGTTTGTTGTTTATCCGTTCACTTCCTCTCTTCTCCCTTGGCCCGACTGACTAATTCCTTTTGAGAGTAATAATATCTGTGTATGCGTGTGTATACCATGAATGAGCCATAATATTCTTTATTACTTCATTTCAGCACGGCTCTAAAGTGCACTTTAATTACTGCAATCTTCAGTAGGAATCTCAGCTCCGACCGCAGGCGCCAAAAAAAAGGGAGGACAACTTTTTTATGCCTTCATTTTCAGGTTTCTGGAAATAAAAAGTTAACATCTGAGCCAGGTAGAGCTTTGGCAAAAAAATTACTTTGAATTTCTTCACATCCACAGTAATAAACCACTCAGTAAATGCTCAAGGTTAGGGTCAGGAATACAGTGTTCTGTTCAGTAATCTTTGCTTTTGAAAGCCAACTAGGTGCAACGTTCAAGTCTATTCTGGTGAGACCAGGTCTGGTCACCTCGGACTGCTGTGCCTGGTATCAGACCTGTGTGTGCTTCTGCCAGCCAGTAGACAATGTGAAATTTCTCTCAGACTAAAGTGGTGCCAAAGATCTAGCATCATTTGTTGTTTCGTTCTATCATCTCTATCTACATTGCTGATATTCAATTCAAGGAATCACTTGAAAGACAGGAATTAGAGGTAATTCATATTGTACATTCAGGATCCCAAAAAATGTAGATATTTGACCCCACTTATCTTCTATACATGCATTTATGTTGGGTTCAAATGTGAATTTACACCGAAACCCACAGCAGACATTGTGGGTCCTTAGCGACAGTGGCTCTCTCATAGCCTTTCTCTTCCACAGGTATTTCACGCCTCCAAATCACCCTCCTCAGGTGATCCTATTTGATATAATTTTTTGATCGTTATGTTTATGTATGTTCAGAATTCTCCTTAATATTTTCTGTTATGTGAATCTTCTTCTTTTCCTTTCGGCTTTTCCATTCAGGGGTCACTATAGCAAATCAACCTTCTCCATCTAATCCCTATTCTCTGTATCCTACATCCATAAATCTTCTCTTCGGTCTTCCTCTAGACCTCCTGCCTGGCATCTCCAATTCCAGCATCCGTCTACCAATATAGTTCCTATCCCTCCTCTGTACATGACCGAACCATCTCAGTCTGGCTTCTCTGACCTTCTCTCCAAAACATCTAACATGTGCTGTCCCTCTGATGGACTCGTTCCTGATCCTATCCATCCTTGTCACTCCCAAAGAGAACCTCAACATTTTCATCTCTGCAACCTCCAGCTCTGCTTCCTGTCTTTTCTTCGATGCCACTGTCTCCAAACCATACAGCATTGCTGGTCTCACCACCATCTTGTACACCTTTCCTTTCATTCTGGCTGATATTCTTCTATCACTGAACCCCTGAAACTTTTCTCCACCCATTCCAATCTGCTTGAACCCGTTTCTTTATCTTTTTTCCACACTCTCCGTTGCTCTGGACTGTTGACCCTAAGTACCTGAAGTCCTCCAACTCCTTGATCTCAACTCCCTTTAGCTTCACCGTTCCACCAGTGTTCCTCTCATTCAAACACATATATTCTGTATTCTCTGTTATGTGAATGTACTCCTACATTGTTGATATTTCTGTTGCAGACATTAGAGCACCAACACTTACATTTGATCTGAACTTTCAGTAAAAATTATTGATATTTGTCCCTTACAATGATACAATGTATGTTTAACATATTGTTAAATGAAAAGTTCAGCACTTAATAAAGAATGAGTAAAAAAGAATTAGTAAAAATGAAAGAACATTATTTTAAAATGTTATAAAATCCCAAAAGAAGTGGGCTGTGCAAAGGTCCTCAAAAGCAGTCTGTTGTTTGTTTAGGCCTGGGAGCTCCATCTGACTGAGACCCTGTGCTGTGTGTTGCTGCTTTTTATCTGATCTGTTGGGAAAATGGCACACACATTTTCCAGCATGACATTATGGCTTTATCAACACCACAGATCTGCATTCCCTGTCCTGGTTGGTAGGCTATATTCAGTTCTTTCTACCACCTGCTCATTGGTGTTTTAAAAACAAAGTATATCCAATGGCTATCCATGGTGCTCAGATATTGCAGGCATTCCTCCAATCAGAAGAGGTTTGATTCCTGGCTCCTCCTGTCCGCATGCAAAATCATCCTTGGGCAAGACACTGAATCCAAAATAGTTCCCGATGGCCTGGTTAGTGCCTCGCTTGCAGCTCTGCCACCATCGGTGTGCGTGTGTGTGTGTCAATGGGTGAATGCTATCTAGTGTAAGGTGCTTTGAAACTGCGAGGTGTGAAAGTTCTCTATTAGTTGAGACTATTATTTCAACCCTTGCATTTATCAGGCTTAGTATTTTAGTATTAAGTATTTTCAACATGAATAAAGCCTTTACCCTATTTGCCAATAAGAAAATACTTTTTACTCACTTCCATCTAAATTTCTCACGGTAGGCGTTGAACCTATGTACTACAGGAGGTTAAATATCGTTGGAGGATGAGTTGAATAGAGTTGTGTAAAGGCAATATTTGTTCTTGACAAAAGAAAATGGGTTCACAAAGCTGACAACCCAGCCCGGTTGAATTAAACACTTGTCAAAATACAACATAGTAGACTCACACCAGACTTAAAGGCGACCGTATCCTCGATTCTCGCAACCAGCCTGTGGCTGCCTGCTCTCTGTCTCCTCTATCCACTGGTGTGGTTTGAAGAAATGGCTCCCATTGCAGCATGATGTGACCGCTACACGATTCAGGCTATGAAATATTCAGTAAACTCTTTTTCTGCAATGAGAGGAGGCCGCTCCCTTCTTAGAGGTGCATAGTCACTCATCCACAGGCTGTTAGGAAGCCTTTTCATACCATAGAAGATGGAATCACAGAACTGAGTATTCCAGAGACATGATGAGTTTTGTTTTGGATTTGTGTTGCTTTAGCTAAAGTTGCACTTCTAGCAAATCTTTGTGCTCTTGTGCTGCTCAGTGAATTCTGAAGTGATCAATAGTGGCCAGCATCGCTGGTCTCGCCACTGTCTTGTACACCTTTCCTTTCATTCTAGCTGATATTCTTCAATTGCATCGTACCCCTGACACTTTTCTCCACTTATTCCAACCTGCTTGAAACTGTTTCTTAACCTCTTTTCCACAATCTCTGTTGCTCTTGATTGTTGACTCTAGGTACTTGAAATCCTCCAACATCTTGATCTCCACTCTTTATATGCTCACTGTTCCGCCGGATTCCTCTAAGTCACACACATATTTTCTGTCTTATTGCAACTAACCTTCATTCCTCTCCTTTCCTTTCCAGAGCACATCTCCACCTCTCAAGATTTTCCTCAACCTGTTCCCTGCTCTCACTTCAGATCACAACGTCATCTGCAAACATCATGGTCCATGGAGATTCCTGTCTAACCTCATCTGTCAGCCTCTCCATCACCACTGCAAACAAGAAGGACTCAGAGCTGATCCCTGATAAAGTCCCACCTCCACCTTGAACTTCTCTGTTACACCAACAGCACACTTCACCACTGTCCCACAGCTAGCATACATGACCTGGACCCGTCTAACATACTTCTCTACCACTCCTGACTTCCTCATACAATACCAGAATTCCTCTCTCGGCACCCTGTCATATGCTTTTTCTAGGTCTACAAGAGTGCGATGCAGCTCGCTCCGACCTTTCTCTGTACTTCTCTATTAGCATTCTCAAAGCGAATACTGCATCTGTAGTACTCTTTCTAGGCATGAAGCCATACTGCTGCTCACAAATGCTGACTTATGCTCTCAGTCTAGCTTCTGCTACTCTTTCCTATAACTTCAGTGTATGGTTCGTCAACTTTATCCCTCTATAGTTACCGCAATTCTGCACATCCCACCTTTTCTTAAAAATGGGCAACATTACATTTGCTCTCCATTCCTCAGGCATCTTCTATCTCTCTTTAAGATCCTGTTGAATAATCCAGCAAGAAAGTCCACAGCTGCCTCTCCTAGACACTTCCATACCTCCACAGATATATCATTAGGACCAACTGCCTTTCCATTCTTCATCCTCTTCAATGCCCTCCTCACTTCACTTTTACTAATCTCTGCTACTTTGTGGTCTACAATAGTCACCTTTTCTACCCTTCCCTCTATTTCATTTTCCTCATTCATCAGCTCTTCAAAGTACTCTTTCCATCTTCCCATCACTCTTCTAGCATCTGTCAATACATTTCCCTCTCTATCCTTAATCACATGGACCTGCTGTACATCCTTTCTGTCTCTATCTCTCTGTTTTGCCAACCTGTAAAAATCAGTCTCTCCCCCCCTTACTGTCCAACCGAGGCTACAAGTCATCGTACACCCTTTGTTTTGCCTTTGCTACCTCTATCTTTACATTACGCTGCATCTCCCTGTACTCCTGTCTGTTCTCTCCAGTCCCCTCTGTGTCCCACTTCTTCTTTGCTAACCGCTTTTTCTGTGTATTCTCTTGCACTTCATTCGTCCACCATCAGGTCTCCTTATCTACTTTCCTTCAATACGACACATCAAGTACTCTCCTGCCTGTCTCAGTTGTCAAGTCATTTGGAAGCTCTCCCTGACCACCAAATGCCTTTCTCAAGTCCTCCCTGAATATCATACAACACTCCTCCCTTTTCAGCTTCCACCACTTTGTCCTCTGCTCTGCCTTTGTCCTCTTGATCTTCCTTGTCACCAGAGTCATCCTACAAACCACCATCCTATGCTGTCTGGCTACACTCCACTGCTTTGCAGTCACTGATCTCTTTCAGATTACTTCATCTATACAAGATGTAGTCTACCTGCGTGCTGCTACCTCCGCTCTTATAAGTTATCCTATGTTCCTGTCCTTTCTGGAAAAAAGTGTTCACTACAGCCATTTCCATCCTTTTTGCAAACTCTACCACTATCTGTCCCTCTGCATTCTTATCATGGATACCAAACCTGCCCATCACTTCTTCATCACCTCCATTGCCTGCACCAACATTTCCATTGAGGTCTGCCCCAATTACCACTATCATCTCTGGGGATATTCTGCATCACTTCATCTAACTAATTTCAGAACTTCTCCTTCT
>CAAKHD010014353.1:147666-157666 GCA_901007705.1 Fistularia tabacaria
AGAACTTCTCCTTCTCATCTAACTCACATCCTACCAGTGGGGTATAGCCACTAACAACATTGAGCATCACATCTTCAATTTCCAGTTTCAGACTCATAAGTCTATCTGACATTCTTTTCACCTCCACAACATTCCTGACAAACATGTATGACCATACTAATTGAACTTTCAACACTCAGAGAATATTTCGTTTTTTGACCACTGAATATCTAACATGTAACATGAGGAGAAAGCAGGCACAGAACATTTACAGGCACCTAGGTAAGCCTCTTTCTTCAAGTAAAGAGTTTGGTCGTCCACAATGTCTGATTCAGTATCATATTCCCGAGATGGTCACAAAAAGTAATTAGTGGCTGACATCAACATTTTCAAAGTGATGACGATCTTCTTCCGGTGAGCCATGTAGCGTGGAGGAGGAACCACCAGGTCTTATCCTGGTCAGTTGCAGTGACTGAAAGAAGAAACCTTAATCTTCCCATCAAAGAGGTGCACAGTTGCTTACTTCAGTGGGGTGTAAGACCACATGTGGTAATATGTAAAAAAAAAAAAAAAAAAAGATTTAAGTTCAGAGTGCTTATTGCTGGTGAAAAAAACAAAACCTGTAAATCTCGTTCCAGGATTTCATTCCCCAATGTTTTACAGCCAGACCCTATTTAATTTCTTTGTTCATAGAACAGAGTAGAATATTCCGTCATTCGTCCGATAGTGGGGAAATTTCAAATCCAGTCCATATCTAAGCTCATATCCTATTTTATAAATTAGCCACGGTTAATCTCAGGATTCCTGCAAGGTCACAGGTTTTTTGAGCCTCAGTTATTTCTTTTAATGCTGTTTTTGCCCTTGGAATATTGCATATCAAGCTGGCTTTGGGTCTGAATCCAATCTCTCCATGTTGTTTCTGCCCCAAGGTTGTCTTGATTCGATAATGTGAGTTAAGACCTTGCAATGTCAGAGTTTATTTGCAAATCATGCTATAAGGTTATTAAGCCATTCATAACGCAACATTTCCTCTGCATGTCTCTCTCAGCCCAGCCATTTGCCTTTGCCTTCAAACCATTTACAGTGCAGTAGGTAAAGGACTTGCCTGATCATTCCCGGGAAGAAAAAATGAAACAGAACAAAACCGACGAAAAAAAAGAAATATGTGCCTGGGAGAAATCATGCTTCCATAGTACCTGAACTACGAAATTATGATCATGTGTTTAAAATAGAATCGAGGGGCATTAAAATGAAAAATGATTTTTTTAAGTATTTCAAGTATTTTACCCTAATTCAAGGTAACTAGAAACTGGAGTTTAAATGGTCTGGAATGGACTGAAATCAAGAAATCTGTTTTGGTGCAGTTTTCGTTCAGACCTCTCCGTAAAACACTATATCTGTTTCACTTTAAACATTGGATTAGCTCAAGGAAGATATTAAGGCCTCCTTTTAAGCCAACCCCCCCCAAACTCCTTGCCTTCAGTCAATTATACATTAATAAAATAATAATAATAATATAGATTTTATGCAGTTATTGTATTTAAACCATGAGTAATATACATTAAATATCAAGAAACCAAATATAACCTTTTATTTAATGGAAGACACACACCAGCTGATTGACATATTTTTGGAATGTCTGACATTAAGGCGGGACCCCTTAGCAATAGGTTAATAGTTTTTGTTTTGTTTCTTAAAATAAATTCTCTTTTTAAATGCACTGCTGTCCCTGCTCACAAGAAATTCTTTATTTTTTGGTTGTTGTCTGGATCCTAGTAATTCTCTGTCTACATCCTCCATCCTGGGGACAAGCTGTCTTCTTTGCTGATATGGACCTGTCACCCAAAGTGTGTGCTGCTCTGCTTCTGTTATGTGATAGCTCCCCTAACATACACTGGTTATATCAGCCAAGTTATCCATTTTTTGTGTTTGTGTGTCAAGCCTTTGTGGCTTCTTGATCCATCTAGAGGGACCAGTTAGCTGGTGACTGACTCTGAGATTGTAGTGAGAGAGAGAAATAGAACAGTTTATTCAAGGGGGGTGGGGTGTTATGATGCATATATGATGAGGTGTACTTAAAGATTTAATTAAAGTGCAGTAGTGTGTACATACATTTATTTTATATGTGCTAATATTTGTTATTAGATCCCGTTGGGGCCCTATATCACTGAAAAAGTGTTGTGAGCGTCATTTATGGGCGTTTGACTGAGACCTTTGTGTCATGGTCACCTGTTGTGCTTTCTGTCTCCAGCTCTGCGAAACAGCCATTAGCCGCTCAGCTCGGAACACAGTGTGTGTTTGAGCCTCACAGTCGCGGTCCCAGTGGCGGAAAATCCTACAACTGCACCTGAATTCATGCAGTAATATGATGAGTTGAAACCTGGATGGCATACCGAGGATCAACTGGAAATACATCTTATACAAAGGGAAAGACTCCACTTTGTTCTCTACTTCTTTTAACACAAATTGCCAAACTCCCTTCTGTTCATAAATACAGTCGTTAAGAACAGTGCCTGCTCAATATTGTTTCAGTAGTTCAGGAGTTATCATAAATATGATCTGATAGATGTGTTGGTGGCACACAAGCTGTAAAGACATCTGTACAAGTCTTCTTTGCAAATGCAGGCATTTATTTGACCAACCACTGCAGAGATATCATTGAGGGAAATGTGATGCACCTCATCGATCAGATGGACCTCTTTGTTATTTACCATAATTAAGTCCCTGATAATTTGATACATAAGACCTTTTTTATCTTGCCTTCATCATTTTTTCACATAAAGGTAAATACTGTGGTGGACACTGAGGGGCGTGGCCTCTCACCCCACAGGACTTGGGGCTGAGGGCGGGGCTTAGGCTGGAGGCTTATATACATATGTCATATATACTGTATATGTCCCTACCAATTCAAAGAGGGTGACCACTGGTAGATTTATGAATCTATAAGACGCAGTGGCATGGGGGCCCTTTTTTGATTATGATTCATCTTGCGTGATAATATACTCTGAAATAAATGTCACAACTTCTCAAATGATGGAAGTGACTGCACAAGTGATTGTCTATGTATAGTATATTTACACAACGCTTTCAGATCTTGAGATTTATAAATCATTGGACATGTGGACATTGGGTCTCTCCAATGATTCCCCGTTTCCCTTTGGAGTAGACCAGTAAAAAGGACTGTTCAACTTTGACCAAGCTAAGTTCCTACACTTCCTTGTTGACAAGTAGAGTTGTTGAACAGAATCTAAAGCCCAATGTGATTGATTTTTATCACTCCATTGTAGAGATATGCAGTGAGGGATATGGCGTAGGGCTGTACAATAAATAGCAACGAACTGCCCATCTCAAACAGTCCCTGACACCACGAAGAGGTGGCTGATTAGTTGTCTTCTGTGGCAACAGATTGCAGCTCAGTGGATTAGCGTGCTGGCAGCCCATAGATGTTAGTGATTATGACGGTGTTATTTTAAAGGTTAGCAAGGGTCTCCAGTTTCCTCCCACAGTCCAAAAACATACAGTAGGTTCATCTGAGACCCCAAATCACCCTGATTTGTGGATGAGAGGCATCTATTCATCATCTTTACCGCTTATCTGCATAATACGTGGTATTGATAATGAATGAATGAATGAATGAATGAATGAATATGGCTATGCTATCTGATATAGAACTCAGAGAAGTACTGTCCTGTACTTTGACTCCAGTGAAAATCCGGTAAACTGATAATTATTTGCCTCACAATGAACTTGTCATTCTTGCCCTTAAGACAAGAAGATTATTATTGTGGTTGTGATCTCTTTTTGTTTCTCAGATATGTCATAGGACATGTTGGTAGACCACAGTTAGCTGGTTTCCATAATTGAACCACGAAAATGTGTTTTTGCCACGACTCCTGGTGTGAGACCTCTTGTGAGGGCAGCAACACAGCCGAGCCTGAGCTTTTCATCCTAATCACCTCAGTGTGCAAAAGGGAAATAGATTGTCTGCCTATTATTGTTGCAAGCATTTTATTTTCCAAAGGCCCCGCCCATAATGCTGGAGACGCTTAGTCATTTCTCTGCTCCCATGACATCCGTGAAAGAAAGATGTCAGACGTTCTGCAGTGTTTTATCAGTGCAGCTCAAACAAGAAAACACTCCTTAAAATGAAAATGATATCATATCTACTCATCCTATGTTCAATGGATCCCTTTGATTTTGGACCAATAAATTTATACATTGATTCCATTCCAGATATTGGATGCTAACGCCGTCTTCCCACGGACACAAAATAAACATAAAATATCCATCATATTCGTGCAAACCGCCTGTGCAGCCCAATTCCATACGCCCACAAAAGTTACTTTCTAAGGGTCTTAAAGATACTCTAATTGATATTCCAATAAAAAATGAAAGTGTCTGGTGTCTGAGGTGTAGCTCAAAGTGATGACCCTCCAGAAATCATTAGCAACCACCATTTACAGAGCTTTATAGGACATTTAAGGTTGTTGTCTTGCTGTTGTGGTCGACACACACAGTCACTGTCATCATGATGTTTTTGAATGCAGCTCTTAACACCCACTCTCCTCTCTCTCGCTAGCCTGATACTCCCTCAGGAACAGTGAGGAGCAAAACTAGGGAGATTAAATATTTGACAAACATTCACAAATTGGACCCGCAAATGATGATGCTGTGTGCAAATTTAAGCAATTGTTTGCACACAGGTCTGATGTACCGTTAAAGGTAACGACACGTTGTTGTACTCAAAGGTTTCCAGCCCTCAGGCAGAAGCAAACAGTAAGGCTGGGAAATATCAATTTATTAAGAGCAAATGTTCGAAATCAATCTTTTGCATTTACCAAAGGGAGGCACTGCAAAAACTGTATCACACAGAATTAAATTGGATGTGACCGTGAACAATCAAGGGTGTTTAGCATTTATTAAAGTTTTATAGCAAATATAACACAAATTTTCACTGGGTGGGGGGGGGCAAGCCTTATAAATGGGGTGAGATGCACAGGCATCTTTGCTGCTCGCCTGTATCAAAAGGAGTCATTTCAGGTGGTCTGGGCACCTGATGAGGAGCCTTGAGGCCGCCTTCTGTCGGAGGTGTTCTGGGCACATCCACCTGGCAGGCGGCCCCTTCGTCAACTCAGAACACGCTGGAGGGATTATGTAACCTGTCTGGTCCGGGAACACCTAGGCGTCCCCCTGCAAGAGCATGAGTTTGTTAGTGCAGACGGGGACACCCATCATGTTCGCAAACAAACTAAGGGAAAACATTAATTATGCTGATTAAATATTTGGTACACGTAGACCAGATTGGATGTTGTGTACCTTAATAGTTGGTTCATTATAAGTCAGTGGGCAAACACTTCAGGCAGATAGCATCAATCCGTTGCTGTGAAACAAACACAAGGGTTCTCCTATGTTGCAGGGAACAGCATATTAGATCTGTAGACTTGTTAATACTGTGCTTTTTGCCCGAGAATGGAAGAGGTTGACAATTTGACTAGTAAATATTTGGTCTGGTGAAAAATATCAGCCAGCCATTTGACCAGTTGACCCAGAAACTGGAGTCCAAATCATCAGAGATAATATCGGGCTAGGATTCTACAGCATGTGTGGAAATTTAAGCTCATCAGAATATTGCAGTGAAGCTGACCCAGTACTCAAAGCAAAGCTTTTTAAAACTGAAGAAACTTTGATGCAGCCTTGACTGGCATTTTCCTTTTTTCCCTTTCTTTTTATATTGGCTGAATTTAGTCACGCTTTTTTTTACCCTTTTTTGTTGGCTCATAGCAGGTAAGCATGCTGTATTCTTTTCATGGACATTTTGCATGTCCCCCACATAATACACATAATGTACATAGAGCACATTTGATGTTCTAAATGTTTATTTAGAGGTGACCATTTCATTCAGGCTTTTTCTGTTTTCTGACAATTGCTTTGTGCATAAACAAACTCAGAGGTAAAATAAGCAAACATTTTAACACCCTATTCCCTCTATCACCTAACTTGAACCATTTGCTTGTTAAACACCACTATAAGCACTGTACAAACCCATGTTTGAGCCTTTTAATCTGCTTTTTACTAAAGTCAGCAGAGCACCAAATATTTTAGGAGTGCACTTAGTCTTTCACTGACAGCTGAACAACGTGCCTCTTACAGCGGATGTGTAAAATGAGAGGAAGGATAATAATGGCAGCAGAGTGGGTGGAGGTGGCAGACCTGTGAATATGTGAAGAGAAGAATTGACTATGTAAAACAAATACACAAACACGCACACACACACACAAACACACACATACACACAACTCATCTCATGATGGATTGAATTGGCATGGCTGCTGATATAAATGGGACTGATATCCAGCAGCGCTTGTACAATCTATATCTGTCTGCTTTCTACACACAAAACCCAATAGCAGGCAACATTGTCCTCAAATGAGGCAATCAGCAGATGGAGAGGGCTCAGTTCTCTCTTTTCACACTAGGATTTGCATGATGAGTGTCAGAGTTTTCATACCTTGCTGTATTTTGATGTTTCAGTTTGAACAATTCATTCAACTGAAGACAGAAAATGTTTCTCCTACTTTTCATGATAAATTTCAAGGACAACACAGGGCTTACAAGCTAGTAAATTGACATATACAAATGAGATGTACATGAACCTGGTCATCTGAAAATGGGGCTCATGGATACCGGAACACGGTTGTCTGGTATAACAGATCTATCAGAACTTAAAGCTCCCATACGTCGGAGAACAAAGCTGTAACTTAAGGTGTCCTCCTCAAAAAAGGGGATTTTATGGTAACACTTCATTGTTAAGGAGCCATATTCAGCAAAAGCTTTTTCTTATTGTCACTTATATGAGGGGCAGTTGTGGTTCAGTTTGTAGAGCCTCCCCCAATTGGAAGGTTGGTGGTTCAATATCCAGCTCCTTCTGTTTGCCTGCTGAAGTGTCCTCGTGTTGTCCATAATGGTGAATGCTAGTGCAAACCCCAGGAAACCACAAGATGAGAAAATGTGATATAAGTGAGGAGCATTTACCAACACACTTGTGACATTGATGAACTTAATCAGTGTATTAAACATGCTATTTAACTTCTTGTATCTAATGTTGTATCTATTGTTAAAAATATAAAATTATCCAATTTTATTTAATCTAAATCATATTTTGAGTTTGTATTTTCCATAAAGTCAGTAGACCATCTGAACATCATTGGATTCTCTTATTTTCCTTCTCTGGAGAACTTTTGCAGTTTAATATACCAATGCCAAATTGTGCCATTAATATAAGCAAATAATCATATTTTTCCATTTTTATTGAATCTTTTTATACAAATCTCTAATATGTCTCTGCTACTTATGAAGCAAAATTCCAGCAAACTACACCAACCAGTGCTGACAAAATGTCTACAAAATAAAGCTTTATTTTGGCCTGTATCTTCTAAAGCGACAGCTGGATTTCAGTGATGTTGACATATATTGTGTTGAATCACATCCTATTCAACATATTTCAGCACCACACACCAGCTAAGAGTTCAGAAATGCTTCAGCTTGGCGAAATAAGTCCTTTTTGACCACCATAGCTGGATCTTCCAAAGATACAGCTGGATTTCAGTGATTTTGACATATATTGTGTAGAATCACATCCTATTCAAAAAACAGCTTTATTTTATCCTTCCCAAAATGTGTAGCCCAAGAAATGGCGATGCAAGCAAGGTAAAGAGTAAACAGAAGCAGAAACTCGGCTCAGAGGAGAAAATGCTTCATGGCTCATGGCGCAAACCGAGCTTTCAGCACTGATGCTGGCTGAGGTGTAAGCATATGAAATGAAGGAAAAGATAGATGGATTATCAGGGAAATATACAAACCTCTATTTCAGTTCATCTTTAACCAAAAGGAAGTAAGAAAGGATAAGCAGGAGCATTACACTGCACTTTGAAAAACACTACACAAAGACACATAGACAGAAGTGAAATAATAATCCTCAAACAGAACTGAGGGCAATTTGTGCTTTCATTAAAATGCTGCATCTCATTTGCAAACTTCCTTTAGAGTTTGCTTTCTTAAACACAGAGGGAACAAAAGTCTCCTTCAACCCAGCACCCCCCACACACACACATACACACACACACTGCCAAATTCTGTTATGTCTTAATAGACGCTTAAACGGCAGAATAAAGAGTTTCTCATGGGAAAATCCCGGTATATCAGAACGCAGCGTTGTGTTTCTCACTGTACCCTCTCTCTGGCTAAGTCCAGAAGTGAACAGACAAACCAACTATCTGTCCTTTAGTTTTCTGTATATTGTGTTTCCCCTGCACATTGTCAGTGTCGTGTTGCTGTCAACATCTTCTTGGTCTACAAAATAATGAGGTGTGTATAAATTCAGGCAAGTCACAACGAGCAAAATCTTTGAATAAGGCCGAAAATCGAGTTTGAAGGCTATGTCCACTGGGTCTTCTCACAAGTCAGCCTACTAACCGGCAGCAAGTTGATGTTATCTTTTACATATGACTGTCAAAGGTTGAAAAAATGATATATATTTGAATTTAGCAGGCATCCTGAAACATTGATTCATTGATGTGTAAGTAAAGAGGAAATGACACTGGCTTTGTTCTATGAAATCCCTCAACTTTCCAGAATTTGATACCTAAGATGAAATATTGTCTTCCCCAAAAATAAAAGGCTGTCTTTCAGAATTGTGTAAATACTGCACAAGACTGGCTGATGTTTGTATTTCCCTCATGGATAAGGAGCTTCTTGAATTGTTAGTTTTTTGTCTCTTTTAAATCATTATTATAGATGTGCGCCCCTACTTTGCAGTGACAAGGGTAAAAGAGTGAAGTCGAGTTACTTTATATTTTTCCAATGATCGTCCTCCTCATTCATTCATCAGGGGTGGGGAAAAGCCCTGACACAGCTGATATCTGACATGGTGACGGCAATTTAGAAGGTGATATAGAATCAAGTATGTCTCAGGCATTTTAGGTTGAAAATTTACTTGATGGTGGGCCACTTTTGTGTCTGCTGGAGCTGCTCTGTGAAATGATGTCTGAAAATATGGTTGTCAGTACAATTACTCAAACTCTTCAAATGTAGGCAACATTTTTAATAAAGTCCATTATTTCTTTTTCTTGTTTCTTCTCCTCTGAATCTTCATCTTCTTTTCCTTTCAGCTTTTCCCCTCAGGGGTCACCACAGTGAATCAACATCCTCCATCTAACCCTATTCTCTCCATATTCTTCTCTCACATCAACTAACTTCATGTGCTCTTTCACTACATCCATAAATCTTCTCTTTGGTCTTCCTCTAGGCCTCCTGACTGGCAGTTCCAACCTCAGCATCCCCCTACAATATATTCACTATCCCTCCTCTGGACCAAACCCTCTCAGCTTTCTCTCCAAAACATCTAGCATTTGCTGTCCCTCTGATGGACTCATTCCAGATCCTATCTATCCTTGTTACTCCCAAAGAAAACCTCGACATCTTCATCTCTACTACCTTCAGCTCTACTTCCTGTCTTTGCTTCAATGCCACTGTCTCCAAACCATACAGCATCGCTGGTCTCACCACTGACTTGCATGCCTTTCCTTTCATTCCGGCTGATAGTCTTTTATTACATATTATCCTTGACACTTTTCTCTAGGCGTTCCAACCTGCTTGACCTGTTTCTTCACCTCTTTTCCACACTCTCAATTGCTCTGGACTGTTGACCTTCAGCAATCAAAATCCTCCAACGTCTTTATTACTCTCTTTCACATATATTTATTCTTTTTTCTCTTTCTATTATCTGTAGTATGTTTATTTTGAGATGAACATCTGTACATACATATTTTTATAAAATGTAAATATGCAATGTAGGTTTATT
Source organism: Fistularia tabacaria (assembly GCA_901007705.1). Taxonomy (NCBI): domain Eukaryota; kingdom Metazoa; phylum Chordata; class Actinopteri; order Syngnathiformes; family Fistulariidae; genus Fistularia; species Fistularia tabacaria. Next base: position 157,505 of record CAAKHD010014353.1, read on the forward strand.
GCTATCTCAATCTTAGAGACAGTATGTCAGTACATTGTAGCGTTGGTATTTTGTGCTACCACTGAGTCTGTTAGTATTTCCCAGTTCTGCTTTGTTAAAAGTTGGGTCTGTGTGATAATGTCGTGTCAACGATTGCAGATGTAACGCTTAAGTCATTGACTC
>CAAKHD010014353.1:160014-177352 GCA_901007705.1 Fistularia tabacaria
CACCTACTCTCTATCGCGCCCACCACACCCCTCTATCACCACCATTACACACACACACACACACACACACACACACACACACACCACACACACACACACACACACACACACACACACACACACACACACACACACACACACACACACACACACACACACACACACACACACACAAAGAAACACACACACACACATGAATATTCCTGCACTTACATGGACAACAACTAATGCTTGATAGCGGCACAGTGACAGGATACATGATCAAATGTCATGTAGTGTTTGTGTGTGTGTGTGCACATGCGTGTGCATGTGTAGCGTATGCCAAAGAGCCCCATTGGTGAGAGTCCTCATATCTGTGTTTTGTCCCAAGCGCCTCCCTGTGTCAGTGTTATCATATCCTTATCAGCTCACTGGCACCAAACCTCACCGTCTCATAAACACACACACACCCACATTCACACACACTGTCTCATACAAATTCATATCTTCAAGTACACACAAAAACCTCTTACACTTCAAACCAACTCACACCAGGAACTATGGTGCATTTGTGTATGTATTTTGTGGGTTGTTTTGTCTTTTTCCTACATGTTCTGGTAAGACCCAGTTGCTTAGTTGCGCCTCACTTCCTACATTTCAGTGCCAAATGCCAACATGCGTGTTTGTGTGTGTGTGTATGTGTGTGTGTGTGTGTGTGTGTGTGTGTGTGTGTGAAAGATAAAGAGTGAGGTATTTTCAGGGTGCATATCTATCTAGCATGTTGAATGCGTCTGTGGGCGGGGTTGGTGGTTCTAAAGTGTCATCACTATCCAATTAAGCAACTGGAGACCCATGTGCATAAACTTGAGTGTGCATGGCCATAAACAACCACCATTATTAACCCAACTGTAACACTTGTGGAAAGGACTCCTCTTTATTACAAACAAAATTTACAAAGGCAAGGGTCCTACTTATCTTTTTTATGAAAACATTAACTTTGTAATCAAAACCCTAGGATGATCCAGTAATCCAGTACAAGCATTGTCAAATTCAGCAAACTACTGGTCACTTAAGTTTCCAAGCTGTCTGGTTTGTGTGCATGTTTATACAAACCAGTGTTATAAATAAATATGACCATTCTTAAATACTGTAGAATAGTGTAATCAGCAGCGCCTATCAGAAACAAGGCCCAGAATAATGAGCATAGACTGACAACAAATACTGAAGAGCCTCCTGACACCGATAATGTTCCTGAAAGTGACTTATTTGATGTCAGCTCCCATTAACGTGAAATTTTATATTCGCATGGGGACTTGCAAGAGCGTCCAGTTGACTGGAAGTCAATCATTTTCTATTAGACCCATCATTTCTCAGGAGCAGGGAGCATTATTTGGCTGGTGTGGGAGTTTGAATTAATTCAAACTCCAGGCAACTTTACTACAATGAGCTAAGATGCACTACAGTGTACAGTGTAGTAATGAGGCAGTGCTTCACTGAGCGATAGGGTAATTCTTTTTTGAAATATGTCAGAGACCGGGTGTCATTTATAGGTCATCTTACAGGCCGACTGGCATAATCATGTGGAGATTAGTTAGAGTTTACTAAATGTGAGATGCAGATGACAGAGAAAATCCTGTAGATTATCTTATAAACAAAAAAATTGTAAGGAAAATAAATTCTTTTGAATTAAGATTTCATTTAGAGGAGCAATAATAGATGTCTAGTATTTCTTCTGTTTGCTTTTTACAGTACACTAGTAGAATTTAAACAATATCATTTATATAATTATTTATTTAAACAATATTATGCACAACAATATATTTTAATTTTGTTGAGCTAAAATTTTGGCATTATGGAGGCTTTAAGCAATTTCCCCCTTAGGAATCAATAAAGTATTCTGAAACCTCATTGTCCGCACAGAAGGAAATTTTTCAGCAACATGCTCCTGGAGTGAAGGCGACAGTCTCCCAGCTCCTGGTGTGAACACAGGTGTCTGGGATCTTGGCTGACACAAGACTGTGAGCATCAATAATGATGTGATTGAACACACACTGCGAATCGTGTTTGCATCCCGATCACAGTGCCTGGTTACTCACCTCGAAAATGGCAGATTCACGCTCTGTCAAATAGGGACACGGACCTTTTCATTAAAGCGATGACACTTCTGGCAACTTCTGTTTCGCTGCCGATGGTATGATACCTTTCAAAGCAAAGCAGGGTGCAGGTTTAACCAAGTTCAATTTACTACCTACTCAGGGTACCACAAACTTTGGATGATTATTTTTTAAGAAGTTTGCCATTGGAAAAATTGTTTTTGCAATAGCGAGGTCCGAATATTTTAAAATCAATGCAAAATGTCCAAAAGAACAAGGCTGCTATTGTTCAGTAAGTAGAAAACCAGCAAAAACCCTACTATTTTCCAGACTTGATGCCATGGTGGTGTCTCACATGGAGGTGTGATGGTGCTGTGAAAATTATGGAATAAATGTCTGTATTTTGCTTGTTCTGCACAAAAGCAGCAAAAACATCAGTCTTCTTTTGTAATTGACACATAATTCCTTAGTTTTTATGGTTGTACCTTAAAAACCAAAAGTGTTTCTAAACGCCCCTCTAAGCTTTATTGCAGAGGGAAAACTTCTCTGTCTTTGCAAAGGAGAGTATTATTTTGGCTTGGGGTGCTTCACAATTATGGTTTTTATTTTTAATGATCTTGTCTTTATTTTTGATTATGTTGTTTAGACCTGCCGTATGGGATCGCCATTGAAACTCATTGCTCTGCATATGAAACTCGTGGTGTTTTTTTCAACCATACTTGAGAGGTCATTATGTGTATATTCAAGATTCAAGAGTCAAAGTTTCAGTGTTTATTGTCATGTGTACAGTGTGGAAAAGTGTTTCCCTCTACAATGAAATTCTTGCTTTTCTGTCCACAGTGCATTTACAATTGTACTGATGATAAATAATGGTCACCAAGCATAATTATGAATATGAACAGTCTTGGTAGTACATATAAAACATTTGACTGCAGCTTGATTGTGTATATACTACAGGACACAGAACATTTTTTTTGAGCAGTCTGATTTCCTTTTAAGATAAGTTAAGATAAGATAAGATAAGATAATACTTTATTGATCCCCATAGGGGAAATTCGGGTGTTGCAGCAGCAACATTAGAGACAAAAACAAAACAAAACAGGAAAGATATATACGCACTTCTTCATTGAAGAAGTTGTCACTTGATTCACAAATGGACTTCACTTCTGAAGCATCTTTATGATTGCAACCACTCCTACCTTTTAATGTTTGGTTGCATTCCAGTTATCGGCTTTTGTCAGCCATCCAGGGGTCTTTCCTATGCAAGAAATGTAATCTCTTTAATCAGCACATTAATGTATGAGTTTTTCAAGGGAAAACTGGCACTTCTCCACTGAGACTTGAGGCTCTAAAGGGGAGCTGCAAGTCAGTCTGTTTAGGAGTTGATTCGCGGGGGATTCCTTAAAGCAATTATTATATGACTGCCTTTTCAGTGTTCTACAAAATCAAAATTAGACTAATTTCCCTATTTTCAAGGATGGAACTGTCACAATGATGGACATGTCATGTAAAAAAACAAAATCAAATGTGACCTCCCTGCACAATAGTACAATCCTCTCATTTTCTCATCAGATTGGCTGGATAATTGAATGGCTGTCAGGATCAGTGGTAACATTTTAGCGCTTATCCAGCATAACATAGATAAAGTGCAAATGCAGCACCTGACTGGCATTTTTCAGGCTACTGGAGAGACCTAAAGAAGAGAGTGTTCATCTATCATTATGAACTGGCAGAGCCCCCCTGACTCTCACTGTTGACCACATGAAAGAGTCCAGCAGTGTAACTGTACAGTGATGTCATCACACACCGCTCCTGTTTGAGGTAATGTGACCTTCTCTGATATGGTAATGGGTCTAATATGCTCATGATTGATACCTTAAAGACTAAAACACTGGAAATCTGTGTGTGTGTGCGTGCTTGCATGGGATCATGCATGTGTGTGTGTGCTTGGGTGCATGTGTGTGTGTTTGACGCCTTTCAAGAGGTTGGTCAAGTATAATAATAGCTTTACACATTGAATCGGCTTCTGCTTTGCACCAGCTCCCCTCAGTTTTATTACCCAATTAAGAATGTATTTGCTTAATCACAAATGTAAAAATTATATTAAAAAAAAAAAAAAAACCTTCATCTCACTGTAACCCCAGCCTATCTACACCAGTTTCTGTCACAAAAGAACACAAAGTAAACTCGGAATGAAAATCTGTTCCTTTCTGCATCAAACAAATAACTGCATATTTTCATATGAGGAAATCATTTCAGACAAGAGGATTTTATTCTTGGAGAAATGCTTGATGTTTCTGAGTCACTCATTTCAGGTGTGAACAGAACATTTTACAGCAAAAAGGTAACAGAGCCAGCAGTAATGGAATGCTGTTAGAAGATGATGCATTCTCAATAAAGATCAGGGACTTTTCCACAAGCATTTGTGAGCTGAGCAAAGACATTTTGATGAGGTCTTCTGTTCTTTTTACAAAGCTTTGTATTTGCCAGTAACTCCACAGGCTTGTGCCCAATTACAACTCAATTGATGGAGTCTACCCCTTTTGTAGTTAATAAGAATGGGGCAAATCCCAGAGTGTCTGTAACAACAAATAGCAGAGAGATAGTTCTAGAGCATAACACATTCATATCTTTTTGAACGTGGATGAAGGATAGATTGACATAACACCATCCTAACATGAGCACAACCTGTTTTGAAAGTCCATAATGGTGCTGATCTGCCTTATCACTGTGATGACTGATATTTTAATGAATGATCTCTTTACTCTCTATTATTAACGTGCAAATGAACATGAAGGTACTATAAATCATGTCTTCTTTCAAACTACTTACTCTGAATGTTACAATGAACGTCAACTTCAGTTTATACTGTTGGGCACTAAGAAATTTTGCCTAAGTGTTTGAGTGATGGACAGCACAGTGGCACGGTAGTTAGCACTTCCGCCGAACAGCAAGAAGGTCCCCAGTTGGAATCCCACAGGGGCCCTCTGTCTGTGCAGTTTTCATGTTCTCGCCCATGTCTGTGTGGTTTTTTTTCTGTGGGTTCTCTGATTTCTTCCCACAGTCCAAAAATGGGCAGTAAGTTCATTGGAGTCCCCAAATTGCCCAGGCGTGTGAATGAATGGATGAATTATTGTTTGTCCCGATATTTGGCCCTGTGGTCAACTGACTTCTACCGCCTGGCAGGCCAATGACAGCAATGATAGTTGGGATAGGCTCCGCTCCAACCCACAGTCCCCATAACCCCTGTGAGTGCAGGGCCAAACTGGTATAATGAATAATGAATGAATGAATTTTTGAGTGATGGAAAAACCTTAAGCTATCAGCTGACTTACCAGTGAATGTGTGGGGTCCAATCCCGAAGCATCCCTGAAGCGGCCACACCAATGCCACTGCAAAAGTGAAAAACTATCTCCTTGCAAGGGTCTTCTATACTCAAAAAGGGATGTTAATAACTAGATTTACTTGCCTGAGGGAAACTGGTTATTTCACTTAGTTCAGTTTGTTTCGGAGACTCGTCATGACACTTAAATTATGTTGATTCACGTTCCAAAAACACAGTACTCTCTTCCCTATTGCCCTTCAGAATTTTTAGGATGATGGAAAGTGAAGTCATTCACCTTTGCAATTACTAAAAACAGTTTCTTTTGATTTCAGAGGGCTTCAATTGTGCATGTGTTTGCTGCTGATTAAATTACTGGATACCATTTACAATATGTCGCGTCTCCTTGTGTTTATCTATGACAGAAAGGGACTCTCAGAGAAGCACCGAAAGAGAGAGATTTGATTATGACAGAAACAAATAAACAGGTATAAATATAGAAGTGACAGTGAGAAAAATTATTGTTTTAAGGCTTTTTTTGGAAAGAACATCTTATTTGTTATTGTAAAAAACAACTGTTTTACCAATGTGAAATGCCTGCTTAACCCCCTATGGTTCTATCCGCCTTACACCCAGGCAGCCACACACATACACACATACACACACCTCCATTGAATTTGTTGATTTAACAAAAAAAAGATTGTGAATCAGCCGTGACATGATTTTTTTTTTTTACGTCAAATTCAAATAGGAGGAAATGTATCATCCAGGAAGTGAATCCGCGATTCCATTTATTGACTTCTTATATGACTAATTGCTATATCCCAGAGAAGGTGTTTACCGGGATTTTTTCCAAGCGCCCCGTTGACGGTGTGACGACGATGAGAGGAGCTGGCACGGGAGTGGGTGAGCTTTTAGGGGTATTACGGTAAGAGGCGGGCCGTGGAGGAGCGTGCTGCCGCCTGGGCGTGTTCAGTCTTTGTGTATGTGTTGTCCTGTCAGCCTGCTGTCCTCCCCTCCGCCCACCCGCCGCCCCCCCCCTGCGTGGCGCGGCGCGGCGCGGACCGGCTCGGCCCACTCTGCGGCGCACGCCTCCGTCCTACTATCACCACACCGCCGTTCCACTTGGATTTACAGGGGCGCTTCTTTCGCTGTCGTCCGAGAGGCTGAGCCGAACCTCCGGAGGCGCTCAGAGGTCAGGAGCGGAGCGGAGCGGAGCGGAGACAGCGAAGGAACACGGACCGGTCCGGGCACCAGGACCCCGCCCGCAGCCTCGGAGCGCCGCTGACACAGGTAACGTCATATGAAGCGGGGTGGTTTCCAAGTCAGCGAGCCGCCGGTGTTTATCTGGGATGTTCTCTTTCATTCACTCATCTCACCTTCCCTTTATTTATTTATTTTTCTCCCCTCTCACTGACGGTCACTCGATCGCGGATGAAGTAAAAGAAAGTTTTGGGGGCTGGTGCTGTACAGAACACACTGCCAGAGAGCGTGTCGTCGACTGCAGGCTTAGGGAGTATGAATAAAGTTTATTAATATAAAACAGTCCGTGTAACTGTCATGAACTTAGATGCATCCCTAATAAAAGATTATAAATTCTGCAGACACAAGCAGAGGCGGAGAGAAAGTAATCATTTACAGAATGAGCAGAGAATTGAAGGTTTTTTTTGACATTGTTTTATTTTTAATCCTCTTAAACCATTGTGTTTCTTACTGCAATAGCTAATGTTTGATTTAAAAAAAATGAATGAGTCTCATGCCTATAGTTCGACTTCTCCTGTCCTGTAGATGTCACTGTAAAATGACTTAGACATGACAGAAAACATCTGAGCCCTGGTGTACAAGGTGACTATCCTGCTCTAACAGGCTTTTAAACTAATTTTCATAGTGACCAAAATGTGGCCACATGAAGAGCATCATCCTCGCTTAAAGATCAGAAAACAAAAGCTCAGCCTGATCTAATTTTCGTTGTTCGAGACAAGAATGATATTGAATTAATTCAGTGCCGTCTAAGGTAGCAATGGCTTAAACAAGAAGTTAGCTGACTGAGATCTTTGGGACAGAAAACTGTGGAAGCCCACACCTCGTAGTTAGTGACCTGACCCCAATGAGACGGAGGTGCTTTCAGTGAAATAAACATGCCATCCATATCTGACAGCCGTGGGCTGGAATTCTCACAGTGATTTGGATGTAGAAAGTCTCATCAGAAGTTCAGTTATAGATGTACAAATATTCTAATATTTTCTATCTTTTTTCTTCATTTATTTCACCTTTAGCTTTGTGACATTTTAATCAAATTGGGAGGTGATTCTGGAGCTGCTCTGATGACCCTCTGTGGCTCCTCATCCCTCCCTGCAGTCTCCTTTTTTTTGCTCTCAATGAAAATAATTCTCATGGTATTTAAGCAGTTGAAGCAGTAATTTTTTGTCACTTCACTTCATACCATAGCGGTATAGTGGTGTTTTCACAATGGCTCCTTTGAAAAGTATCCTAGATGAAGAGTTTTCACGGGGGAGTTCACCCCCGCTGATAATGCAGCGCCTGTGTTAATGCTGTTAATGAACTGCTGGTGTCTCTGCAGTCTGAAAGTGAGTGTGGTTATTAATGTTGGGTAGGAGTTAGGGGTCTTGTGAGGGGGCATGGGGGTGGGGATCTTCAGGTTGTAGCGTTGTCCCAGTCGTGAAGACATTTGTATTAAAAAGGTGTCTTGGATGCGAGGAGAGGTGGATGGTATCCAAGGAGAGTTTTGACTGTAGCCTCAGTTGCCTGCATTGTTTTCTGATGTGTACATACATGTGCTAATGCAGCAGTAGTCATGTGTATAATCCTAAGCATTAATGAAGCCCTCACACAAACATACTAAGTGGGTTGTTTGTATATTGCTGGCACTGACAGAATGATCTACTGGCCTTTACATTGTTTGTGGTCCGGGTTGTGTTGTGTTTGTGCTTGTGTGTATGCAGGCATGCATATGCTCATGCATATTCAAATCTCACTTTGCATCATTGTTGATCGGTCAAGTCCATGCATGCTATGTGTGCATGCGTGTTTATGCGTATTTCTGTATGTTCGTGTGTGTGTGTGTGTGTGTGTGTGTGTGTGTGTGTGTGTGTGTGTCTTATTCTCTGGAAGAATGAGGGGGGTGACACAGTGTGTGCTGAGGAGAGAGAGGAGGGTGACATGCGACTGCAGGTTGCTGAAGGAAAGAGAGGCGGTGGGGAGTAGGTGGAGTGGGTGTGCATGTACGTATGGAGGGTTGGGGGGTCCGCTGGGTTCACTCCAGTGCATTTGCTGCTTTAATTTGCTTTGACAGCCGCTCCATTGGCTCAGCCTCTAAAAAAGCCTTTGGGTTGTACAGTAGGGAGAGTCTTCCTACTGTCTGTGTTTAATTGGTGATGCTCCCATCAGGCTTATGTCTCTCTGCTGTTACACCAGAGATTTTCTGTTACAGTTTGTGCACATGCTAATTATCTGGTGTCCAGCTGCACCAGCAGACCGTAAAGTCGACCTTAAGTTTGGGTGTACAGTACACGCTTGTTTATAGTTGCAAACTAACACTGCACTTCATTTCAGAAGCGCCACTTGCATCTTAACGGGACCATCGTTAAAATACTGTCATGTTTATCTGCCTGCTATCTGGCTGAAAAATGCTGCCATTCAATTCAAACTGGAAGTATGGAATTTTCACGACTTGCTCGAGGGCTTTACATGCATTACATGCACTAAATACACAGGTTTAAATGTCTGGAGTTGGTTTGTACATGAAAGAACAATAAACATCTTCTTTGTCATTTATAAAAATTATTAACTGACTAAGCTAAGGCTGTGTCTCATCGCTTTGTGCAGTGCCTTTTCAGAAAAGCAGAAGTGCCTTTTCAAAGCAATCCTGAGGCTTTTTCAGGGTTTCTTTATTTTCATGATTTTTTGCATCCTCACTGTTTGATTTTGTGTCCCTTGGTTCTGGTTCCTTTTTATCACTTTGTTTTCCATGCCTAATTTGCTTTTCCGATTGTGCACCTACCAGACTGAGCATTAGGGCATAATATTTTTGACAGTCATGATTTATACTCTGACCTCCTTTAAGAGTCTGATGGTAGCTACCCTATTTCAAAGCTGTCATTGTATTTGATGTTACATGTCCCGCCTCTACTCAAGCCATCCCCGATACCTGGTTAAAGGTACGTCGAGCAAGTGCCTTTGATGAATCTTGAATTAATTCAGCAGAGTTAATGGGCTAATGAATAATCTCGGCAGTAAGCATGAATATTACTCTGCAAGGAAGTCTTCATTAGCCCCTCAATTAGTTGTGGCTGCGTTAGGGGCATAACATAAAAGTAACTGTTTAGGTTGCGGTCTGCGATCCTGTTCAGTGCACTGGTATTGAAATTGCAATGAATCCGAAAAGTGCGAGAGAGTAAGGGCTGTATTTTAATCACCTGAAGAAGACCAAAAGTGCACAGCACTGGGGAGTCAATTTACCTCCTGCTATCCTGAAGATACGAAAACCAATGGGTTAGGCACATGGCTTAAAGGGGATGGCCTGATTCTGAGGTGCGTATGCCCAAACCCCGCCCACGTGAAGATAAACCAATCTGAGGGTCAACTCTTATTGCTTATATAGCAATAGTGGCCGGTGGGTCTGTGTGCATGATGTTTTTACCCCACAGAAAACATGAACATGCAACAAGGTCTTCAAGTATCCATGTTTTTACCGTTTTAAATAAGGGAGAAAAATCAAACCACAAAGTATCCAGCCTATCTCCTAACCCCTCCCATACAGGAGGTCTGAGATATAATGGGATGTTTGGCCATACAAGGGCTTGAAAGTAAGCATCACAATTTGAACTTAATGGAAAATTTCAAGGGATGAAATCCCATTGATGTGCTGTTACTTCTCGCTAAGAGCAAGACAACTGTATTATGGATACTTGGGAGATAATACAGAATAGGACAATTTATCATCTAAGCAAGACAAAATAAAAGCGTGAACAACTGTCTCCATCTTAGCCTTAATTAAAAGAAATGTGAATGTGTAACCTTTCTAACATATCAAGTTTGAGGGATTTTTAGATCGAGCCAAAGGGGCTTCCTACTGAGACAACAACTGGCAGTTTCTGAAACCACATAATGTGCTTCTCATTTATTCATTTCTTTACATTTGCCTTTTGTTGTCTCAGGGCTATTATGTTTATGACTACAGGTTTAAGACTTGCTTTTTTACTATTCCAGGAGAATTGAGTAAACTTGCTATTTGAGATGAAAGTGGTACAGTTATGGGACGCATCTGAATCTGTGATGTAAACTATAAAGAAACAACTTGCTGATAGATATAATGAATTCAGTTATACTGCCGTTGTACCCTCTATGTGAATAGAGAGACTAATTAATGAGTTTCGCCTCTGAGAATCAATTCAGGTGTTTAATAGATACAAAAGCTCACTTTGAAATATCAAGGGCAGTAGGACCTGACCAAGTAGAGCAGCTATGATGATGATAATTTAGTGTCTCTTCGTCATTTTCTGTCTGCTGCTCCCTTCAGGGGTCGCCACAGCAAATCATCTTCCTCCATCTAACCCTGTTCTCTGTATCCTCCTTGCTGCACCAACTAGCTTCATGTCCTCTTTCACTCCATCCATAAAGCTCCTCTCCGGTCTACCACTAGGCCTCCAGCCTGGCAGTTGTAACCGCAGCCTCCTTCTACCAATATAATCGCTATCCCTCCTCTTTAAATGTCTAAACCCTCTCAGTTATTTCGCTTCTCTAAGTTATTTTTTCATGTTTGTGCTGATAACCAAACAGGTCAATGTTATCTTTTGTCCTATGTAGTTATAATGTACTGTCTGCATCAAATTCCCCTCTGTGCTAATACATATACAATTACACCAATTACTGTGATCTTTTCTGTCATCTTTTTTCTTCATTTGTTTTATGTAATTATTGATTTTGTAAAGCAAAGTCAGTACTTCTTCCTTGGTGCATTTGTAATTCATATTAACTTCTATTTGCCACCATTTTTTAAATCAGCTCTGGTACAGTTAAATACTTTTAACAACTTCTTCAAGCCAGATTGGCAATGTAGCTTCCCCAACACTGTAAAATAATGTAGAGACATTAATATGGGTCAGAAGAGGAATTCATGGAGCATTTCCAGACTTTGAATCTGTATTATAGTATTTATGTGGATGATTGTGACCAGGGAGCTGTGAATGTTCAATGACAATGTGTTGTGCGGTTCCATTGGTCAGTCAGTTGATTGCACATATACACATTATGAATATATCAAAGTTACTGCAAAGACCTGAAAAGTCCTTACAACCTTAGATTCTCTAACTTGTTTTGATTCAAATCATCCACCGAAAAATTTGAGCTGGCTTACCTGGCAGTGATGATAAATTACAGGAGTGTGCTTCTCCACCACACTGTTATTTCAGTCTATTACAACATGCAGCCTGTTTTTATGGTTGGACAAGGTGACAATTAGGCTTCAGAGGGAGCTTTGGATGTTTATCAGACTTGTGTTAACAAGCTCCCAAACAACAGCGTGGAGAATCTCCTGTGATGTTCTGATGGATTTTGTTCCTTCACCTTGTATTGACCTATTTTAAAACGGATTGTTTATTTAAAGAACATCCTCTAAGATTGAATATGGGTTTTTATGTTTACTTTTGGATGTAAGGAGGCCAAGTGTAAATGAGAAGAAGACCGCAGACGAGGTCATGACAGAAGATTGTGACATATGGCCTTGGGACAAAGCAAAGTATGTCATCATGTTGCACCCAATGGGCATCGTATGTCAGCTGTCACAACAGTATGTAAACTGTCCTTCCTCACAGCTGCAGCTCTCCTACATCCACAGGACACGGGCCATGACACAAAATCACGAGCTGATTGCAAACATTGCAATCATTTTTCTGCATTTGTTCAAGAAAGAAATGCTCAAATTAAAGCAGAATCCTGACACCTAATCGCTCAAAATTCCACAAATCGTAAAAAGTGAAAGCTGAAACATGTTTTAGAGCTGGGCGGTATCTAACATCCATTGTTAGACTGTGTGTGTGTGAGTTTGTGTGTGTATGAACATATAATTTTCCAATCCCTATGAATATATTATGATGAATGCAAGTATGTAAAGGAAGGATCTGAATATTGTTATGCTGTTTATAGTTAAGCCATATATTATTTATCACCATTATGTCAACAATTAAACAACTGAAAGACATCTTTTGCTCAAAGAAATGTTTTATATAATAAATTAGTGCATGCTCTTTCACTGTGCTCTTCACTGTGCTGGCCGGTCAAACCATCAGTTTGCCACTGTTTGTTTGCTTTTTGTTTTATCTCATTTGATGAAGATAATGCTTACTATCTTAATTATGTCCGATTAAAACAACAATATTAGTCAACATGGAATTTATGTGGCTAATACAATGAATTGACTGGGAACTGAGATCACCTGTGTAGAAAAAGAACCTGTGAATGTGATCCTCTTCTAAATCCTCCCTTGAATGAAGATTTACATCAGATCTGTGATTCTTTGCAGAATTTTTTGAGGGGGGGATTAATTCACCTGAAGGAATCCCAAGTCCTCTTCACATCTCTTCGGAGTAATATCACATGCATCATCAGATGTCCTGCAAAGGACTTTGGCATTTCTGAGCCTCTTATCCTCTCATTAAAGATGGTTCTTACTCTCCAAGACTGGTCTGGTGGGACACTCCTGAAGCCCCTAATGTCAAATCACAACAGGGGTCCCCAAATCTACTTGCGCCCCCTGAAGTGTAACTACAAGGGCATCAGCAGTGGCAACATATTCGTTATTGTTTTCAGACATTTTCCTGGTGGAGATGTGAAAACTGTCAATCCACATTTGTGTTCTGACTCAATCGTGAATTCTGTCATTTTTTCATATCCGCAAAAGTGATGTTGAAGGAGAAATATGCTGTAAATAAAAACCCCATCACAACCCCCATTTCATCCAATATCAGTTTAGACACTTTAAAAGCTATGGCCATCCCGGTTATTCACAAAAAATGTCAGTTGCAGGGACAAACATAAGGTATTTCTCCAAGGAGAGAAGCTGACCTGAACTGCTCCCCTTTTGGTTTATTCCCTGTTTTCAATATAAATTGGAGAATCCAATTTTTTGTTAATGCAATGAACTTTGTAAACCAATGGAGTTGTGAGCCCATTGATACAGTTTTTGTTGTCTAATTGTTTAGCCAACTCTCTCAAATTCCCGTTACCTCATCTTTTCTTTGATTTTTTAAAATTTAAGACGATCTTACATATCTTCATAATTGGTGTGAACATAGGTATCAAAAGAGTGATCCCACTACTTATCAGGTGAAGCAAATGTCAGAGATGCTTTGCCACGAGCTACAACTAGGAACTGCACTAACTATGGTGATGCAGTTCTTTTTCCAAGATGGAATTCCTCTAGGCGTCCACATTTTTTGGAACCCTTCTGTATCGTCAGCAGGGATCTCAGGGTCTCAGGGTCTCAGGTGTTTCGCCCCTTACCCTGAACAACTCACCTGAGTGGGACAGCAAAGACTGACTAGCCTTCACCTGCAGAAAAGTGCCAACTGTGGGCTCTCTTCAGCCGCAGCCATCTTGAGCTGGACTCTGCTCCAGCAGCTGTGTCCCTGGTAGCTTTCTTCTGCTGTTTGGGTTCAGGCCCCACCCTCTGCAGGAAGTAGCTCGTCGATTTTGCTGGGAACCCACGGCAGTCTACTTCAATGGGGTAACTGGTTGCATGCCATCCCTTTAAAGCAGCTTCGTCGACGAGATCTTGGTACTTGGCTTTTTTCCGTTGTTGGGATGTGGCCAGCCTCTCTTCCCAGGGTACCCTGAGCTCAGCAACAATGATGGTTTTGTGCTCCTTGATAACAAGACCATATCTGGTCGAAGGGAGGTCACTGTCACATCCTACTAAAGGCCAACTATCTTCTTAAGATCCATGCTCAAGTCCCAGTCTGAGGCTCCTTGCAAGCTAAAGGGCAGATCTTGGCCACTGTGCTGGCCTTACGAGTTTTGTCTCCTTCCTTCACAAAGGTTATGGCTGTGTATGGTTGGGCTTGCATGTTGTTGGCCTTGACTCGCTGCTGTTCCATCCATTTGGCGATTACTGTAAGGACCTTGTCATGCCTCCATCTATACAGCCCTCCTGCCAATGCCTTTGGACAGCCCATCAGGATGTGGTTCAGTGTCCATGAGGCTGCGCAACACTGCTTGCAAGATGGGTCTTCCTCTTAGCCCCAGAGCTTCAGGTTTCTTGGGGTTGGCAGCATGTCAGTCACGGAACGCAAGAGAAAGCTCAACTTCCCTTTGTCGGTCTGCCACAGCTCCTTCCAAGACGGCGGTTGCTCCTGTGCCTGGTCTGCTGCGTCAATAGGCCCTGGGAGGCAAGTCTGATAACTTTCACCTGGCGCTCCTCCTCTACTGCATCACGGACTCTCTGCACCACAACATCTCTTCTGGCTCTGGCATCAACCCTGCCCAAATTCCTCTTGCTGTAATGTCCCAGGCCCAGTTTTCCCTTATATACCACGCCCATGATTTCCTGGTGTTTCCAGTGAGCTTCTGCTTCCCTTACTGCTTGTTGGGGCTTCCACTTTCAGCCGCATTTGATGGTCTTGCTTGCGGCTCTTACTAAACCATCCTCAGACAAAAGGAGTGTAATAACTGCCCTTGCCCTGGTGGCTTTAAACTCCTCATCAAATGGACATTTCAGTTTGGAAACGTTCTTATTTAAATCCCAAAGCAACAACAGTAGTTTTACCTCTGCCTGTTTCTAATGTACACAACACATCTCATCATACAATAGAGACTGATCAGTATTTTTTTAATGACGCAAATGACTGCATGTCAAAATATATATATATAAAAATGTTATTCAAAACCAAGACAATGAGAAGCTCTAGACCTCCTAGTGTGAAAAAAAACATTTGTGGCATATAAATGGAGTAAAGTGTTCTTAAATACCCACTTTACTGAGCTCATCAGCAGTCTCACAACATTCTGTCATTGGTTTAATATCATGGACTCAGCTGTCATCATTCCAAAATGCAAGAGGTCAGTAACAAAATTACAGGTTGTTATATGTATGAGGACCTGACTCCTTTAATCCTTCCTCGTCCAAGCTGACATGGGGTCAGAAGGCGATTTAACCTGGAGTGGTCACCAGACAGTCTCTCATTCTGACCTTTGGAAAATTTAGCGTCTTCAGTCAAGATAATGCCGCTGGAGAACTCCAAACGATCCCACACAGAAATAGGTAGAACGTGGTAACCTAAGTCATCGATTGGGTTTCAACCCAGAGTGTTCTAGGCTGTGAGAGAATGCAAACCACTGCATCCCCACGCCCACCCTCTGACTCATGCAGTGTCGTAAAATTGTTTTATTTCCTCCTCAACTTAACAACCAACACAATTACAATGAAATTAAAAGATTGGCTGTTTTTTGTTCTATCCAGCAACTCATCATTGAACCACTCCACTTTTCACTGGCTGTTTTTGAGTTTGGACTCATTGCATACAGAATTAGGTTTTCAAATTATCATGCTAATGACAGATCCCCACAATTTTTTTCAAATGTGTGTGTGTACGTATTATTGGGTACAGCCTGTTTTTTGTCTGGTGCTTGAAGCAAAGAATTGTTAGTGCAGTTTTGCTCTGGTTGATTGGTCTTGACAAAGAGAGAGAGTCTGTAATTAGTGCTCAAGGCCAAGCGGCTGCCACATTCCACATCTGTAAATGACAGACTTCAGGGTGGACACTCTCTCTCTTTCTCTCTCTCACTGTCTCTCCCCCTCTGAGTCTCAACATCTTTCTCATACCTTCCACACCACTAGATGAGAAGGGCACAAAGGTGTTATGTCTCTCTGACACCATTCCTGTATTTCATCAAGTCATTCGGCCTGGGTTCTGCTCCAGCTTCAGGTCATCAGGCTGCCGGTCTTTGAACAAGGCAGATAGAATACGACACGAAATGTGAAAATGACTGTGAGCATTTAAAAGTAAAGATGCACATTATTCACTCAAGATACTCGCTCAATAACAATGTATACTTTATTAATCCCTTGTGGGGAAATTCGTTCTCTGCATTTAATCCATCCTGGATGAACCATGAGCAGTTGGCTGCCGCCTAGCATTGCCAGGGGAGCAGATAGGGGTTCAGTGTCTTATTCAGCCCAGAATCGAACCAGGAATGTTTGGTTCCAAGGACAATCGCTCTACCTCCAGCGCCGCGCCGCGCCGCCCCCGGAGCAAAAAGTCAAATTCTCTGGTTCAGCATGTCACATGATGAGAAGTGATTAGTTGTAAAAAGATTTTGGATTTATGTGCTGATAAACTGTCAGGGATAGCTTTGTTATTCTTCATATTATTAATGTCATATTTGAAGACTATTTTGTAACATCTGAGGAGTAGCTTCAAATCACACATCTTCATGCTGTCACCACTTATTCTTCATTTCTACCAGGACATGCTCTACTTAGTATAATATTTTTCCGTCAAATGTTAGCAATTTATTATTTAGTAATGTCCAAAGTACGACTCAAATATCGGTTAGTACTGAACTTTTCAAACAATCTCACTACAAAATAGATTTCCTACCTATGACTTTCTATTGATGAAATTGTGAAACTGCCATGCTTGGGTGTCAGCAATGCTGTGTCGTTGTAGCACAACTGCAATTCACATCCTCTTGTCTCTAGCCTGGATATCATTGGAAGAAAGCCTCTACTGTACAGAGGGGTAAAATCCTGTGCACTTGTGAGTGTGTGCGTGTGTGTGTGTGTGTGTGTGTGTGTGTGTGTGTGTGTGTGTGTGTGTGTGTGTGTGTGTGTGTGTGTGTGTGTGTGTGTGCGTGTGTGTCTGTGCGCGCGTGGGTGTGTTGGAGATGCATGTGTGTGACATATTTTCGATGTTGAAACTATTTTGAA
>CAAKHD010014353.1:177372-194618 GCA_901007705.1 Fistularia tabacaria
TTACTATAAAGAGATACTGAAACAAAATCAATGGTGACGGAAGGGGGGGGTGCCCTATTGTGTGTGTGTGTGTGTGTGTGTGTGTGTGTGTGTGTGTGTGTGTGTGTGTGTGTGTGTGTGTGTGTGTGTGTGTGTGTGTCCATGTGCACCTGCCAGTGTTGGAGCTGAATGTGTGTGGCAGCTTTACGTTGATGAAACAGCTTATAGTATACTAAAATATTTATGGCCAGTTTTCGCCTTCTCAGCTCCTCCCTGCTGGAATAAAAGTCCAAGTGATGGTTTATAACACCAGGAAACGCTGATCTGTGTCCTTTACTCTAAATAATTGTGTGGTCATATGTACTTTCTATGAGATACACATAACATCAAATCAATTAAAAAAAGTTCACAGCAGACTTGGACAAGGCTTGAATTAATTGAATGATTTTGCTCAATCCAGCCACAGCAGAGACTTAAAATATTAAGGACACATTTACAAAAGAAATGATTGCAACAGTGTAATCAAAACACTGCCCATCTTCTTGTTTCACTTAAACTAGGACAAAAAGAGAGTTACTAGCAGGGAACTCTTTAAAAGTACACCCTCAGGTTAACTAATCCCGCCCCCCCCCCTCATGACTGGCGTGCAGCACAGTGTGTGAGCTTCCTCTCCATCGCTAAGTTTTCTCAAATTATGTGTGTACAAGCAAAAGGGCCACTGACTCCAGCATGCTTGTGTGGAAAGACTGAAAAGCAATAATTATGATTGTTATCTGCTGAGTCCTGCACTAAATCCCGTTTGTGATGATGTTTGCTTGTACAGCAATCGCTAACAGTAACATTACTTTGATGAGGGACCACATGGAAAGCAGATAATACACAATAAGTGTCTTATACTGTACTTTCTAAGTATCACGTTGAGATATAATCAATAGTTCTGTAATACAGTTGCTGCCTGCAGCACCTGACATTCTGTTCTGGGCTGACTGATAAGAATATAAAGGAAGGTTCAGATGTTTGGTAAATATCCTTCTCTGCCCCTGAGTCAGATGGGCATGTCATTATACCCGATGTTTAGTACCTGACACCAGTATCAACAGTATTTCATGTTTCATTATACTCATTTGGATACTTCTGAAAAATACACAGCAAAATGTTCTAAAGGCTCTTCAAGTAACGAATAATCATACAGACTGATAAACGAGAGCTTGAATTCTTTTGGACCAAACAAGTGATGAAAAAATGCTATGAAATGACATATGTGGCCATGTGAAGCAGTTTCACAGATTTTGGAACAGTAGTTTGAAATCACCTTAAGCAAAGGTTTTGGCTGGCTGTGTAGAATGAGATAAAGAAATTGACAAATTTGTGGTTGTTTTAATGTGATACAAATTTGAAAAACTCTGCTTGGGAGTCTGCTTCCATTGTTGTGATTCTGCTGTTCATTCCTTTAAGCATAACTGGTCTTTTTGTTTGTTTGTATTTTGCTCCTAAGGGAGGCAGAGGTCTGTTTTCCATTCCTTGTTCTTTATGCGATAGAATGTTTTTAAGGGCAAAATGTGATGTTTCAATAGTTCTGGTACCATTTAAACTACATGTGGTTTGTGTCCATTCGTATTTAAATGTATTTGTATTAGATGAAACTCATTAAAGCAGGAGAATGGCAGCGACAGTTAGAGGTTTGTAGGGGAGCAACTTTAATGGCAATTATAACCTGAAACCTTTGACTCTCAAGTGTTCCCAAAACACCCCCTCTGGAGCTCTGCTTTTGCTACCATTGTAGTAGCTGTGTAGTGTGTGTGTACGTATATGTGTGCATGCACGCATTTGCACGCGCCAGTGTGTTTGTTACATACAGATTGATGTAGATAGAAAGAGACATTGACAGAATTTATGTTCTTTTCTTTGATCTCGCACTGGCTTCTTTAATCTCCAGGCTCATTCTGGGTCTTGTAAGAGATGATACTGATGTTAGACACGCACACACACACACACACACACACACACACACACACACACACACACGGTTTGATTTGTCTACACAGGATTGCTATGGAAACACTGGGAATAGATGCCCACACTCCACTTTGTTGAAAATATTCAGCTTATGAGCCCAATTACACATAAACATGCAGACACACTGTGAATGTGTGCACAGACAGGTGAAACATTCTCCAGTTTAATGGAGATAAACTGATTGCAATTTTCTTCTGATTTCCGACATGCCAGCTCTGATTTTGTCAGATTCTTTCTTTCCAGAATTATCTGTTGATCTATGTTTTGCCTGTCTGACATCAAAATAAACAAAACAAAACAAAAAAACCCCAATGCAAAACAACCCCCACTACACACACACACACACACACACACACACACACACACACACACACACACAAGCACACGCACATGCACACACACACATGTGCGCGCACGCACGCACGCACACACACACACACACACACACACACACACACACACACACACACACACACACACACACACACAGACACACACACATGCACTTAAATGACCCAGCGCTCAAGGTTACTTGACAGAGCATCAACAACAAAGAAAAATTTCATCATCCTGGCCAAAATATTGGTCGGTGTTTTCCATTTGTCTACACACAAATAAATACTGACGCTCATTAGGTTTAAACAGGCAACACTAAAAACAGTTACCAAATATATCTGAGCGGCTGTTAATATACCGTAGTGGCCATTGATACAGGCTGCAGATAATATTCATCTGTGGAAACCCAATTAAAGTCATGGGCTCTATTTTGAAGATCAAAAGTGCAATTTCTGAAGTGCAGGACATCGAGAATCTTTACCAAGATAAGGCCAAATCACCTGCTGCTAATTTGAGGATGCAGTAAATCACTGCTGTACCAGACAAAATGTTCAGAAGGGGTTGTCTAGTGTCCTTTTAATGTCATAGTAGATTTTGGATGATAACAAACAATTGGAATGTCAGCTGTCATTGCCAGTAAGGGGAAGTTTTGTGGGTATGCTTGCAGCATAATGTGATTTGGGTATGATGTTGGACACATCTTTGTGAATATTGCAATCTTAAAAAACACATGGCATACATTACTTTTCTGAAAGACAAACAGCAGCACACAGGGGGGCACATGTGGCTTTCTTTTATCGTTATTGGAGAGCACACATTAAAGAAAATATCTGTTTTTCTCCGTGCACCAGGCAGAAAGCAGCACCTTGTACGTGGAATATCCTGTTATAGTATGGCATTGGTCACTTAATGGCCTGTTGGCAAAAACCACTTGTATTTAAATAATGTAACAAACAAGTGTAAAAGCCTGGGAGCACATTTTTTAGAGCTACAACCCCTACAAAATAATTTTCCCTTATTTGTGGATCCATTTGATCATGTATCAGCACTGAAGAAATTGAACTTCCCCTAAGTTCCACAATGTGATGCTTAATCATTACTTCATTTAATTGAAATTGTCTTTTTCTTTCATTCACACCTGTAATGTTTTCCTGATATCAATCATGCATGGTTGTGTATGTGATGTATTTTTTTTATGGGTCTAATCCATTTTGATGTTTGTTTTTTTATGTGCCTGGAATATTATGAGATTTTCCAAATCCCATAATTTGGTGCAAGAATTAGAAAGTGTGAATTCATGTGTCAAGTGGATTTACTGACCACTAAAAAAAATAAAATAGGTTACACTGCCATACCTGTGGGAAAGATTTAGTCTCCAAAACCAATTTGCAGCTTGGTTTAAGAGCAAATGAAGGTGCTGGCAGCCAAAATTCTGCTGCTACATTAACTCTTAGCCTCTCTGCAGAGAAGTGCCAGGAAAAGTCGAAGTGAAACGGCACTTGCAGGACGATGGAGCCATCTGAATCCCACCAGCATGCCGGGGCTGGCACAAATTTGAAATAGCAGTTATTCAAATATAATCTTTCCAGCATTCACCTCTAGCTCATCATTTGGTGCTTTGAAATGAGGAGTGCTCATTTTCGGGCTTGCATTCACGTATTTTCCTTCATTAAGCCTCCACTCCATGCATGGGTTCAAGTTCTCCCTCTGACAAGAGTGGTTGCATATAGAGAACAAAGCTGGTTATATTCTAGGGGCCTAAAATTAGGTGGGCTACTTTACTTTCTGCGGCTCTCAGTACAAATGGCAGTGTGAGGGGGAAAGCTTAGTTATCGGGTTGTATTAAAGTTTAGATCATATGCTAAAGAATGAATCATTAAAATAATTTTAATTTCAATGGTTTTGTAAATAACTACTGTTTCCTAACACTTGGAAAACCCAAACATTACGCCAACAAAAATCCCTTATTCCAAGAAACCCTTAAACTAATTATTCACAGTATCACAGTTATAGAATATTATACTGTAACGATTATTAAGTAATACATTTTTGGGGACTTTCATTGGCATCCAACCAAGAAAACAATTACAAATGGAGGAAACTCACAAGACATGAAGTGAAAAACCCACTGTTTTATTTAAAAACAGTGCGTTTTAACCTTTGAGGTGCAAACTCATCACCATAAGTGTATTTGCATGTTCAGGTGACTTTTTCTTTGACACGTCCGCTGAGCTATGTTTGAGCTACTGGTGCTGCCCGCCCTCCTTCCTTCATGTAAAGAAGAACAAAGTATAAACTAATTGCATGGACTGGTCCTTCTCTGAGCCAATGAAATTCCCCCTCAATGATCTTTTGCCAAACAGTCGATTGATGTAAAAAGTCAAACACTGTTGATTGTCCCAAAAACCTTGGTGATCTGTCGCACAATACTGCAGTCGTACCAACTGCAAACATTTGAACCGTCAGCTTGTCAGCTCCTGTTTGGTCTGTTGGTCGTTTTTATTTCTTCAATGTTATTTATGGTCAAAGAAAAAGGTCATCCCGAAAACAGCCTTGTCTTTAACTGACTTAAACAGCTGTTTGATACAACTCTGATGAGAAAGTATGTGCATGACTTTTCAAAGGCTTCTAAAAACTAAGAATGTTTGTGTCTCTGAACAAATGTGGGTGTATGTGTTTCTTTGTGTGCAAGTTTTTTTAGTGTGTGTGTGTGTGTGTGTGTGTGCGTGTGTGTGTGTGTGCGTGTGTGTGTGTGTGCGCGTGTGTGTGTGTGCGCGTGTGTGTGTGTGTGTGTGTGTGTGTGTGTGTGTTTGTATGTAATATATGCATACAATCATCTGATATGGAGTTGGAGACGGAGTGTCTTGTCTGCCCCGCTGTCAAGGGACAGGTTTGCGTGTGAGCATTAGAGTCTGCGGTGTGTGTGTGTGTGTGTTTATCCTCAACGTTATCTGTGACAGATAGTTTTGAGCAGACAGACTGACGCTCTCCCAAGTGTTAGCCTTGGGGCAGGCTGGGGAGAGTTTTTTTCTTGTGTGTGTGTGAATATCTGTGCACTTATGCAGCTAGCTATCTCTGTAAGGGGAAATCTAAGGACATTTCGGCTCATTCAAGTTTTGTGATACCCCTTTCAAGGGTAGTTTAAGGGTTTAAAAGATAGTTCTATCCTGATGAGGACATTCACTGACACAATGCGTTTTGTTGCCCAGCTCTGCAGTCTGAACTTATGTCTCTGTGTGTGTGTGTGTGTGTGTGTGCGTGCGTGCGTGCACACGTGTACGTCTGTGCGTGTGATTCTTCATAACTTCTGAATTACTGAACTTCACTATTTGATTACCAGCTCACCACTCTTTTGAATGCGTATATGCCATTTCCATTCTATTTTTTTGTTTAGTCTCCATGTTGTTTTTATTGTCTCAGTCTATTTAATTCATTGCTGAGTCATCATGAGATCTCACAACACAGCTCGGTCTTTCAGTGCCATTAAATTAAAATCAAACACTCCATTGACTGTTGGCATCAAATGAAAATCAAATCAAGAAGAGCAAAACAGCAGAGACAACAATGAACGGTGTACTTTTATGTCTGGAAAAAAATGACAGTAAGCTATTTTCTCATGCATTTCTACTTTCAGTATTGTTATCCTCAACGACCAGGAAATAATTTAGTTTATCACTTGCGATAGTTGATTTATCACTGCTTCACTTCAACATCAATCACCATTGAAGCTTGGTGCTGCTCAACTTCACTCATCTTGACAAGTTACCAGAAAGATCAGGAGAGGAAAGCGTATCACTTCTTTGAGCTGTAGACTTCACATGGTGTTAGACAAGTGCACAACAAAACAGGAAGCTTTCTGGGAAATGATGGCTTTACAATGAAACACTCGTGATCCCACCTGTGTTCTCCTCTGTGTTCAGCAAAGGGCTGCTTTTTCCAGTAACAGTGTCTCCATTACTGCTAACACTGTATCATACGTGATGGTGTTAATGAGGCCTGGCTTCCTTGTCGCTTCCTGGCCTAATTAAAATATTCCATTAATCATCTATATTTGATTCTATGGGCAGGAATCTGTAATTGCATTGCACATCCATGCCGTGCGTGGTTTTATTTAAAAACCTAATACTCCATTGAGTGGTTTGGTCATCAGAACCAAAAGTAGTAAGCAAGTCATTACAAAATATGGAAGGAAAACATGCAGAAACCAAGAAAAAATATGGAGGAACATACAAATGAAAATGAATCTTTTTAGTTTTAGAGATGATTTTATATCAATTAGCCTTTCTTGAAACAAGTGACGACAATGAACAAAGTTACCATCAAAGCATGACCTTAAGATAATAAAATTGTTGTTATGAGGATGTTTGGGTTTGCTTCCTGTTGCGTTTGTACAGACTTCATTCACACAGTCCAGGTATTTCAGAAAAAAACAAAACCTAAAGGTAGGATTAAAATGAAGTGAAGTCTTTGACAAAACAATGTTACTTTTCAAAGATATCTAATATTCAGATGCCCACTTGCACCTATTTGTTTGCACAAATGTCTGTGCATGGCATGATTGTTAACAAAATGTACAAGGTTTAGTTGGGTACGAACAGTGTTAGTGGAGGATTACCTGGATTAGAGGGGGCGAAATGAGAAAGGCAGGTTTAGTGTGTGTGTGTGTGAGTGTGTGTGTGTGCAAGACTTTAATTATAGTTGGAGCAAGGACATTTCAAACACTCAGCCTCAGTCAATCTTTTTTATGATTTTTTTCATCCATTTCTGTCATTCGGTCGTTTTTGTTAGACTTAAAATGTTTTTTGGGCATATATGCTGCAGTGTCTGTGGTTGGTGTGGATGAATGGTTGGTGTGGTTTTGCCATGAATTTGTATATTAATGTCAGTTTGAAGTAATTTTCTTTTGTTCGTTATGAATAGCTGTCAGAATTGCGTGAATGAATGTATTGATAACTTTGGATTTAAACAAGGGATGTATATCCCCACTGTCCAGAACAGTCAGTAGATTAACTGGATACTAAAATGTCCTTAGATGTGAATGAGAGTGCAGTGGCAGTATGTCTATATGTGGCCCTGTGATTGACAGGTGATTGGTCGTGGTTAAACCCTGCCTCCTACCCAAGGTTGGCTGAGACTGAAATGCTTATCCCGCACACAGTTTGGAATGATGGGGGAAAGTAAAAAAAATGAATGCAGTTATGAATGAGTGTTCGAATTTCAATGTGACACTCTTTGATGATGAATGCATTTTACCCGTAGGTCATGTAGTTTACTTTTAGATCTCCTAGACTAACATATTTGCTGCAGTGGTGTTTGTGCTTCCCGCTCAATTAGGATGAATAACACATAAGTCAGCATAATAATGTAAATGAGATTGATGTGGATAAGAAGCTTTCTAAGCTTCAAAAGTATTCAAAGGGATTTTCTGGAGGTTTTGAACCTTTCATTACTATCTAACGCAAGAAATTTAGTTCACGTCACTGATCCCAACCTCAACAATAATTTGTTTTAAATGTCATGTTATATGTGATTTTTTTTCCTCCCCCATCGTTTGTTTTTGCTTATGTCTTGTAATTTTTTTTTCGCTCTAAGTGCCATGCAAAGTTGAAACAAAACATAATAAAAAAGTGATGGATTCTATTTAATACCATTAAGTTATACATTATTGGCAAAGGCCAATGCGACTGTGTCAGAATTTGCATGCGAAAGCTAAAGAAATTCCTTTGAACAAAAATCAAATTAGACTCTCCCTCATTTTGTCAGGGACATTCCGGGCTCCACTTTGCTCTTTAAAATCAGTGAAAATAGAATAACATTTTTATGTTTAATTGAGGAAACTCCCTTTGAGTTGAAGGCTGCAGCTGTTGGATAAAAGAAACAAGGCTCATTTTTGTGTCCAATTCCTTTTGCGCTCTGTGACACCTAATATAGCAGTTTGCTACCTTTAATTCTTTTGTCAGTCATTAAATAGCAACAGCCTGAAGTCCCTCTATAATAGAGGGAAAAAGAATAGTTAGTTCTTCAATAGTTTATGATTTTACAGTACCCTCTCAGGTCCATATAATGAACTCAGAATTTATATACTGGTAAAAGCCTAAAGGCAAACAATTTTCAACAGAGGTTGAAAGTCTCTTGAAACCAATTTTACCAGAATTCCAACATCTCTCGAGCCGGTTGTGCCCAGCAGGTACAAAAACACACAGGCAAGGAAATTGTTCTAGAGAAGGTGTCACAGACCTTCGGCTAATTATTTATCAGCTCTTATCCTCATCCTCAGTTATATACTGCTTTGTGTTCAAGCTTGACTGGTTCTCTCATGTATCGGTTATTTGACTCACTGATATGTCAAGTTTACATGTTCAAATCTGAAAGCACCAGCTATCGCTCATCCGCTTAATTGATTCAGTTCAATTTCTCTGCTGCTTGTCTTTTTCTTTGTGTGAGTGTGTTTTCTGAAATTGACTGATGACAGAAGTCAATGAAAGTAGGGTCTGTAATTAGTTCAGCCTAATTAGCAGTCGTCTATATTTTAACCAGGTGCGTGTGTGTGGGGGTGACCTTTGCGAAGGAGAATATAGATATGTTCCCATTGAAGGCAGCACAAAGTAACAATTAATATGCAAGTGTTCTCAATTCATTTAATTTGTGCTCCACCAGAATGACTATGTAGTGGTAAATTTCTGCCAAAGCAAAAAGACAAATATATTTTCAACAGAAACATATAATTTTCTTCAGCTATTGACCATGCTGAAAAGTAAATTTCCAATACATGTCATATTGTGTAATGCAATGTTTCCTGAAAGCAGTAGAAAGGCAAGCGTTATGATTTTACATTTCACATTTTGAGGTTTTTGAGGCCCCAACTGCACACGGCTGTGACAAACACACCATTGATCTCACAGTGCCCTTGTAAAAGCTCGAGTTGACTTTTTGAAAAATTGGATGTTGGGGTGAAATACTGAGTGACTGGTGCCTACAGTCGCTTCTACTGTCACCTAAGATTATTATTTCACTGACATTTCAACTGGCCCCTTGTCGCCTCCTTGAGTGTCTCCAGAATCATAGGCCAAAAAAATGATGATGCCGTCAAAAAAAAAGAAAGTGACAAGTAGGGAGCCAGACTTTGTTTGTAGGTGAAATTCATTCAGTGATATTATGAAATTACCAATTGTGAGAGTTAAAAACATTTAATCACGTGAGATATTAATTGCCGATCTGATTTAAAGGTTATACATCTAAAATGGAATGTCTTAAAGTTAAATACTTGGACAGTGTTCAATGACATTTCTATATTTTATATTATTCTTATATTGTATAATAATATAATCTTATTTCTGACTGGTTAAATAGTGAGCAGAACAGTCTGTGACAGTGTATAATGATGCATCTAACTGTTGTGGTTTTTCCAGTAATGTATTCATAATTCAATTTTTGTGTGTTTCTGTTTTAAAGATCGCTTTTTTGGATGTGATGTTCTTGATAAATGATTATTGAATACTGTTCATAAGTCTGACTTTCATTTTAAGCCAGGAGTCACATTATATCCATTTAAGTGATATTTAGTTGCATTTTTATGATGTTGTCTGATGAAACAGAGGACTAAAGGAAGGCACAATGATCCAGATGAGATAAAACCAAACTGAATCCTTTTATTGATGGTTTCTGGGTCAGATACCACGCTAACAGTAATATCTGATCACATTATGTTGGTATCAGTTTCTATTTTCCCTCTGAACTCTTAATAGCATGATAATTGACAACATTGTATTTATTTGTAATGATATGAATTCCTGTTTGTTATGGACTTTTAAAGTTTGAGTTGTGGCTCAAACTATATTTGGACAATGCACAATAAAATAAGACCTCTACACTTTTCCAGACTCCAAGTAAATCTTTATCAATTTCAGTTAAAACTAAACTGATGGTGAACTTCTACAACCGTTTCTTCCCTCCAGCTGCCCATCTCCTTCAGGTGCTTCATGGGGCTCTGCCATCCAGGCAGGGGGGGCGACATGGTCGACTGGACCGCTGAGCAGGTTCGGGATTTTGACGGGCCAAGCACGACCTGGCTGACACAGCCATTCTGGCCAATCCAGCACCCGAGGCGCCCATAGCGTTGACGACCGACGCACATGATGTCGCTGTGGGAGCTGTGGTTGAACAGCGGGTGGCGAATGCTCGGCGACCCCTTGCGTTCTTTCTCAACTTCAGGATAACGAGCGAAAATATAGAGTGTTTGTTAGGGAGTTTTTGGCACTGTATTTGGCGATGCGTCATTTGCGTTTTCTTCTGGAAGGCTGCTCATTCATGGCGTCTGTGGATCACAAGCCATTAATGTTCGCCATGTCTAAAGTGGCTGAGCCGTGGTCTGCCCGCCAGCAGTGACACCTTGCGGCCATTTCTGAATTTACGACGGACATTCGGCATGTGTTAGAGAAAGTGAACCCCGTCGCGGATTGCCTGTCGGGTGTGCTAGTGTGCCCAGTGCATGTCAGGATGGATTTCTCGGCTATGGCCGCCGACCAGCCCAGCGACCCAGACGTTCTCGCCCTGATGTCGTTGCACACGGCCCTCAAGCTGGAGGAAGTAGTGGAGCAGGAAGGTGGCCCTGCCCTTCTGTGTGACGTCTCTACCGGCCGGCCCCGCCCAGTGGTTCCAGTGGCCTGGCATCAGCAAGTTTTCAACTCGGTCCATTCCCTCTAGCATCCGGGCATCCGATCATCAGAAGTTCATCTGTCCTGGTATTCGTGAGGACATCAGGAAATGGGCAGCCACGTGTGTGGCGTGTCAGCATGCTAAGGTTCACCGGCATGTTTCACCCAGGCGTTTCGACCATGCATTTTGACCTGGTAGGCCCTCTGCTGACTTTGTGGGGCTTTACACACATGCTCACCATGGTCGATCAGACCACCATGTGGCCGGAGGTTGTACAGCTGTCCTCCACAGCAACCTCTGACATACATAGGGCGTTTCTCTCTGCCTGGGTCACCCGTTTCAGCACTCCGTCAGACATTACTTCTGACAGGGGTCTGCAGTTTGTGTCGACACTTTGGTGGTCATTGGCTGGGTCGCTGGGAGCTACAGAGCACTGTACAACAGCATACCACCCTCAGGCCAATGGCTTGTGCGAACGGTTCCACTGTTCCAACAAAGCGGCACTGCGAGCCACACACCCGGACGTCAACTTGGTTGTCCATTTACCATGGGTTATGCTCGGGCTGCGTTTAGCCCCGAAGGACGACCTCGTCCGCCGAGCTGGTTCCGGGCCAGCGACTGAGGGTCCCAGGAGAGTTTTTGTGTGAGAGGTCCGCTCCCCCTCCTCGCCCAACTGCGCTTCCAGTCGGGCCCCCAAGCCCTTGGTGTCCGGACCCTACCCACCACTGTTTTCTGCAATCTTTTGTAACGGTGGAGCTCATGTCGGCTCATTTCGTGTTCGTGCGACAGGACGCTCACTGCTCGTCTCTTAAGCCCCCGTACGATGGGCCGTTCCAGGTTCTCGAGGCAGGCGCAAAGAGTTTCATGCTGGACATGGGCGGGTGAAGAGAGCAGGTGTCGCTCGATCCGCTGAAGCCAGCATACAGGGTGGCTTGTGAACTTCTGCTTCCTGCCAGGGTTCCCTGGCGGGGTTGCCCTCCGTCCAGAACCCCAGCAGCACCTCCAGGGGTCCAGTGTCCGCGGCCCCCGGCCATTTCAACTGAGGAACACTGCAGCCATTATGGCAGGCCGATCAGGCCTCCAGTGAGGCACCAGTTGGGTTTCAGGGCCTCGTCTGGGTGTTTGGGGGGGCACATTATAGATTATTCCTTGCCGTGCTTCACAGAAGCAAGAATTTGAGTAGAGAACCCAAGTAGGCATGCAGAGCTATGCAAATGTGTTACCTGATCAGATCATTTTACCACAAATTTACTTTGCACCACATACCCTGCCTACAGATGGCAAGGGGAAAGGGCTAAGGGGGCATTGTTCTTGATCACTGATGGGCTGTTAAAATAATATTGCTCTTATTCCTGCATCTTCTAAATTTCCACTGTGTTTTTAAGAAACCACACACAAGATTTGGTTTGAAGAGGAAAGATCTTTGTTTCGTCACATTTATTAATATATAGAGCACAACATCAGTGAAATTTGGCCATTGGTATTAATCCATCGTGGATGAACCATGACCAGCAGACAGCCACTTAGTACTGCCCAGAGAGCTGTAGGGGGTTCATTGTTTTGCACTTGGACAGGCTTGGATGAGCTTAGATAATCGTACCCGAAACATTCTGTTCCAAGATGACTGTGCTTAGCACACAAACTACACTGAACCACAAAAAGTGATGCTAGAGATGTTACCTTGGTGGGGAGCAGGTAGCTCCTTAGCTGCGAATTCTTTCATCGTGGTTGCAATGAAAGGGGCAGTGGATTGCACCTGCAGCCAGTGTCTGAGATACATACACACACTTGCAAACAGATAAAGAGAGGGGAGACAAGGGAGACAGAACTTGGAGGAAGTCAAGGAAAAGTGGGTAGAGAACTTAAGAATCCACAGAGATCATCACACTTGATGTCCAGTACTCATCGAATGTAATAACTGTTGAATAGATAGAGGCGTCCTTAGGCAGCTACTTGAGAACAAACTTTAACAGCACAAAATCTAGAGCAACTGTGAGTGCCAGTTATATAAAGAATCAAGAAGAATCAAGAAGCTTTTATGGTCATCGTGCAGTGTCCCGTACCACAAAATTGCTGTTCTGCTGTCAGCAATGCATTTGGACGGCATGCGACTGCAGAGCAGGCAAACACGGTAGCCATTGAAGGTGCCATGTTGTGTAAAGAAAGAGAGGAAAGGAGGGCAAGCAGGGAGGAAAAAGAGGGGGGAAAAATGTCACTCCCAAACTAGGCTCCTGTAGTGGGGCTCAATGTGGGATTGGGAAAAAACACCTCAGCACATGAGAAACATAATCAGACATTGCAACAATACTCAAGACTTCCACGTGTGGGAGTGGGGAGAGTATTGAGTTGGGGATGACCAGGTGTCACAGCACAAACTCTGGAGGCTGTGCATGCTGCCCAACTGGCGCTCGCACAGGCCTCCGTATGGTGCTCTGCAACGGGGGGAGAGGGGGTGGGAGCCAGAAGGCGTTGCATTGAGGGAGGTGTGTGTATCATATGTTACAGCCTCAAAGCCTCACAAATATTTTATAGTCACCTTTAAAACACCACCGGATGCACTTGTAAGATATTATAATGGTGATGAGATTACTTCTCAAAATACACCATTATGTATCACACTTCATTTGACATTGATATACAGATGTTTCACACCTTCTTGATTCAGTGAATTGTCATCTGATGCAGCTGGGCTGGGCGTCGGAGTCAGATTTATTTCAGTTTTCACTAAGGCTAATAAAGCACTAATAGAAAATTATCATGAATGGACATGGTTCAGGACCTTGGCTAATATAAACTTGTTTCCACATTCAGCAATTCGCCAGCAACATTTTAGGTTTGTTTGAGGTCAATTTTTCTCTCCACCTATTGAATTGAAATCGAAATATGTTCTCTTTTTATCTTGCTCTTTCGTCTCCTGAAGGAAATATTTGTCTCCTTAGCTGCTAAATGCTCCACTGTGTTTACCAGCCCCTGTGTCTTGTTGGTGCTTAGTAGTGTGTTGCTGCCATTTAGAGCTTTTCCTCTGAACGCAGCCACATGCTGGGACCAAGCAAAACAAATGCTGGCAGTGAGAAAGAAAAACAGCACCGTTACAAAGTCGATAATCCTTGTTTGAATAAAATGTTATTATAATTATTAAACAAAACACATATCCCATGAATATTTGAATACTAAGAAAAAGGCAAAAACAACTTTAGAGCAGAAGGGCAATCAATGCTTTAACTCCTTTAATGCAAAACAGGGCTCATCCAAGTTCAATCTTAAAGGGTCGTCTGTGTCAGTATTAAAGGTCATTGGTTTAATTTCAGGGGACATTATAGCATCATTAAACTTGAAAATGAGTCATCACAATTGTATTGCCATAAGCTTATGCTCATGTGATCCAATAGGTTTTACTCCTTTTAGTTTTACCTTTTTACATTCCAATCCAGGTAATCCCACAAAAGTT
Source organism: Fistularia tabacaria (assembly GCA_901007705.1). NCBI lineage: Eukaryota > Metazoa > Chordata > Actinopteri > Syngnathiformes > Fistulariidae > Fistularia > Fistularia tabacaria. The sequence continues at coordinate 191,807 of CAAKHD010014353.1, forward strand.
GCTCTTTTGTCTCCAACGAACGACCCCACCACAGGCATAACAACCCCTTCCGACCTAGTTTCTGCCGATCAACTCTTACATTTTCATAACGAAGTAGCCTCTCGGATGAGGGGTGAAACGTCTTCAAGTGAAGAAATCCAAGTCCAGTTGCCACGGCAAGAACATTTCACCATGACCTGGATAACTGAGAACCTCCATCGACATGTTCACACAGATAACACATTTGTTGTTTTAAAAGTTAAATGAAAATGTGCCTTTTTGTTGTATCACCAACATTATCATTCCTTGGATTCAATCATGTGACTCTGGGACAAATTTGAGTGCTTTTTGTCAACTGACCCCTGAAGAAAACGTATGTCTGTTCTTGCTTAATGGTCTGCCTTTGATAAAAAACAGATTTCAAGGAGATAATCATAGATTTTTTTTATAAACTGCTACTGTTACAGTCGGATGGTAATGTATTATTTATGTTTTTATTTCTTAATGATGGACCTTAAATTTGTTTTTGTGCAAACCAGTGCTTATGATCATGGCAGGTATGACTGCACCAGCCACTTGTGCTGCACTGACATGTGCTGCTTACTGTCAGATTTTCTCTGACTCATCCATTAAACAGCACATAACCTGTATCAGACACCCTGTACAAAATGTGGCTCTAGACCTGTGCAAGTTAAGGGTTAGGGGGTTAATTCTTAGGCTGTGATTGGACCTATGAAGCTCCCCTTGAGCAAAGATGAAGCTCAGGTTCAACTATCCCAACTTGAGAAACAGTGAGGGATGATGCACAGCAATATTAAGATGCCTTATGGGTCTTTCCAGGTTGAGAAAACATAAATTTAAATAGTACCATGCAGGGCTTGTACTGGTATTGTTTAGTGTAGTTTTAATTATTTATTATCACCACACTATTGGACCATAACTGAATTGGTACTCTGATTCCAGGGCTATATGAATATAAATTGAATTGAATTTACTCAATCGGATCAAAACAATGCCCTGAAAGACCACAAAATTCTTAATGGAGCCAAAAAGCCCTGCTGGGTTTGATGATAATTCCCAATTATAATACTAATTAGAGTACCTCTTAATCAGATGCAATCTGGAAAAAACACAAATGGGATCCTTTCCAAAGACAGTTAGTTTGGGTCAGTGAACTAACACATCACATTGCTCCTTGAGGTGCGTGCATCCTTGTTACCCATGGTGTCTTAAAAGGCCTATATGTCAGCATATGTTAGCTCCAGTGCCTTATTCATGGTTCGGTTCAGATCCAGAACAAATGGAGAAACTGACCCGCGCTCAGTGTTTATCTAAGTTGGACCGGTTGACTGCAGCTTTGTCATTACCCCCTGGTTTCTCTGCTTCTCTTAAGGAAGTTGCAATAATAATTGTTTTATTCTAACATTTAAAATGTTAAACATGTGTATGTTCCTCTAATAGTCAGTACCATGATTATTTTTTTCCATTAACTATCTTTTCCCGCTTGTTACACACTCAATACTAGTTCTTTGAGCCACTTGGCAACAAAAAAATACATAATGATGTCTTTGCCTTTTTTCAACCAGTTTTAAGTACATTCAGTGCGTTTGTGTGTGTATGTGTATGTGTATGTGTGTGTGTATGTATGTGCATGTGTGTGTTCGCACAAGCACTCACATTTGTGCATGCATGCATGCAACCATGTGCATATTAATGACCCTTGTTAAAGTTTAATGACTCAGATCTTCTGTTGTCAAGGAGATTTACCCCAGAGCCTTATGGGAAACATTTTCCCCAATGAACCTAACACTTGAGTGTGTTAGGTCCATTGGGGAAAATGTTTTGTGTAACACACACACACACACACACACACACACACACACACACACACACACACACACACACACACACACACACACACACACACTCTTGCGCATCCGTCCTTAGTAGGACTTTGAATTGAACTCTATTCATGATACAAAGCCTATTTCAGACTGTAACCACGCCGTACTTATCACTAACCTCAACCTTACCTCACTTTCTATCTTATTCTGACTTACACTACAGTAGGACCTCAGAAATATCATGGCAATGTTGGAGAACTGATATTCTTGGCATAGTCAGTGTTCATGCCAGAAATGGACCCCAAAGTCTCATAAAACCATCCAACACATTCAAGGGTGTTTGTGAACCGGCACATTAGTCACATCACAAAGTTGTATATCAGTTTTATTTAGACAAGAGAGTCAGTGAAGGCCACATTCAATAGTGAATGTGCATTTTAGTGATATAGTTGTGTATATTTTAGAGATATAGTTAATTAGCGTTTCATATAAACAAAAAGCAAATAAAATATTTCAGACTCTCATAGACAACCTGCGGTTTGATAAATTGCAGGTATCGTTTCAAGGTGGAGGTGGGACTTCATCAGGGATCAGCTCTGAGCCCCTTCTTGTTTGCAGTGGTGATGGATAGGCTGACAGATGAGGTTAGACAGGAATCTCCATGGACCATGATGTTTGCAGATGACGTTGTGATCCGTAGTGAGAGCAGGGAACAGGTTGAGGAAAATCTTGAGAGGTGGAGGTTTGCTCTGGAAAGGAGAGGAATGAAGGTTAGTCGCAGCAAGACAGAATATATGTGTGTGAATGAGAGGAACCCGGGTGGAACAGAGAGGCTACAGGGAGTGGAGATTAAGAAGCTGGAGGATTTCAGGTACTTAAGGTCAACAGTCCAGAGCAAGCGAGAGTGTGGAAAAAAGGTAAAGAAACAGGTTCAAGCAGGTTGGAATGGGTGGAGAAAAGTTTCAGGGGTTCTATGTGATAGAAGAATA
>CAAKHD010014353.1:194638-235113 GCA_901007705.1 Fistularia tabacaria
GGGAGACCAGTGATGCTGTATGGTTTGGAGACAGTGGCATTGAAGAAAAGACAGGAGGCAGAGCTGGAGGTAGCAGAGATGAAGGTGTTGAGGTTCTCTGTGGGAGTGACGAGGATGGATAGGATCAGGAATGAGTCCATCAGAGGGACAGCACATGTTAGATGTTTTGGAGAGAAGGTCAGAGAAGCCAGACTGAGATGGTTCGGTCATGCACAGAGGAGGGATGGAGACTATATTGGTAGATGGATGCTGGAATTGGAGATGCCAGGCAGGAGGTCAAGAGGAAGACCGAAGAGAAGATTTATGGACATAGTGAGAGAATGTATGAAGGTAGTTGGTGTGAGAGAGGAGGATACAGAGAATAGGGTTAGATGGAGAAGGTTGATTCGCTGTGGTGACCCCTGAAAGGGAAAAGCCGAAAGGAAAAGAAGAAGAAGAAGTTTCGACTGAGACCTGAGACTCCATAAGATCATTTTTAAAGGACACTCAGATAATCTGCTGATCTTTCTTTCTATCAGCTTCACTTGAATATAAGTTTGTACAAGTTCTAGCCTTTTTTTCTGCTCTGTTTATTTTGCTAAGTCTGTCCATATCTGCAGGTATTCACATGTTCTGATAAGATAAGACATTTCAAAAGTAAAATTATGCACACCCACATGCATCTTTTCACCACCTCAGTTATAGATGATCTATGCTCAAATGTAAGAGAATGTTATATCACAAGATAATAATCTAGACTAGACAATATTCAGATGTAGATGAATTTGCTGGTGTTAATAGGACACAGTTGTCTCTGATTAATCATTTTAGATGATCCAAGGGGAGGAGAGACATGACAAGTCGGAATAAATGCAGTTTCATTTAGATGTGTGTGTGGTCAATTCTTCATGATCATTGTTTTAGACCATTTCTTCGTCCTATCACACACGGTCACTAGTATGAAAAAACCTCACCCTGCAGCCAATTCCCTCCACCATTTTCAAGGACTCTCTCTGTTCGCTCCTCTGATTCACCCATCAATTCCATTCTATTCCACATATCGCGGTGGCCTGGAGTAAATCCCAGCCGACATTGGACGAGAGCTAGGGTTCACCTTGTAAAGGTTGCTGGTCAATCAATGTGGATGTCTCTTATTCTCATCAACAACTGCAGATACTCCTCAACAACTATCATTCATGGAGTCCCCCAGGGCTCTGTACTTGATACGCTATTCTTCATCCTTTTCATTCAAACAATTCTCCAGATTCTACCTCATGATGGTTTCTGTGTCTATTGCTGTACAGGTAAAACTTCATTAACACCATGCTGCAACTGCCTGTTTAATTCACAACAGAATATTATTTAAAGCAATATTTCTACTTTTAAAGGGCTGAGCACGAGACCTGGAAGTACAGGGTTTATAGTGCCCCTGACCTCGGGCTAGTGAAGCAAATCATCAGAGAAATGGTGTGGAAAGAGTCATGCTGTTTTAATACAAGAACTATTAAAATTGTCATAATCTTCTTGTCGTGGCATCTGGACTTGAATTTCTTCTCTTGAAAAGAGAAGAATTCAAGTCCATCAAGCTCAAGAGAAGAAATTCAAGTCCAGTTGCCATGACAAGAAGATTACGACAAGAATTCCCACTGACCTGGAAGACTGAGAACCTCCACAGACATTAATGATTTAACTCTTTCTGGGGCTCATTGTAATATAGCAAGGTTAATCATTGTCACACCCTGTCTTTGCAGTGGAAGCATCATTATTCTTTTCAAGTGGCTTGACTGTCCACCTGGAAATATCAAAAATTGCGATGGAGACCCCCTTGCTGTCGACCAACTGTTGGTGAAAACATTCTCCACTTCAGATACTCCCCGTTAATTGTGCCAATTAGAGTTAGCTGTGCAAACCGACCAAAGATCAATGAGCAGAGACTTTATAAAGCCTCAGAGCTCCTGCTGATTTGGATTTATTAAAAAAGGCACAAGGCATACAACACAATGACATTTATTACAATGATATTATGAATATTATCGATGATACCTCTTTTAACACTTAACAAAGTAAAAGACAACTTCAATAGTGGCGAAGGGCATTTCGCGTTTTCTTTCACCTGTTGTTCACAAAAAGATGTGTTGAAGCTGTAGACAAATGAGGACACCTCAGCCATTTCTACAAAAATAAGATTATACTGTACCCTTGGATCTCCCGCTAAATTACAAAATAATGAATGCTGGAGGGGAATGACGGTATTAAATTAAATGGAATATAATAAATAAGATGTGTTTGCATGAGGGGTAATGAGGCTGTAATCAGAGAAGATGTTAAAACCTCATCGCCTTCATATCCAGTACCTCCTGTTATCAAAGTGAAGTCCGAGAATCCATTATAGTTCATCAAGGTCCTTATCCTTAACCTGGTTTGAGTATTTAGTTGAAATACCAGTAAATACATTTAAAAAATTAGATAATCTGAAACAGTATCATATGATGTGATTCTTGGTACGAATTCAGTATTTGCAAATATGAGTTTGCAGCTTACTGGGAATTAAAAAAATAAATGACTTGTTACAACAAACTTCATCAATAACTTTGTGCCACTTGAGCAGATAATGAATATCAGGGTTATGTTCGGTGAATATGTACATTCTAAGCTAAATTTTGACAGTGGCACAAAATCATGATATTGCAATTTTCTTTACTTTTTTGTGACAGAGTTAATTTCAAGTATTTCCTGTTTTTCTAACAACGTTCATCAGGGCTTTTACACATTCAATGTAGAAGAAATTCATATCAATCGTTTTTTTCTATTTCTATTTCTCTCTCTTTTTTCCAGCCCTCATACAAGCCAGAAACTTAGCCAAGGGAAGACCTGAAGTGTGAATAAGAGGAGGACGGACCAAGGAAAAGACACAAGAGAAGCAAAAGGCAAACAAGGAGAGAAACAAAGCCAGCAGTGGAGGACAAACTGGAAGTGGCGGGGAGAGAGAGAGGAGGTTGACAGCTTCATGGAGGAGAGGGGACAGAGTTGAGAATCTAACAGAGTGCAGACAGAGAATTGGGGGGAGGCACTGAGTCCTGTCGAGAGGCAAGAGCTGGAAGCTTTGGAGAGGTAGCGAGGGAACAGCTTGAGACTGCTTGAGGGAGGGAAGAAACATCTGGATGGTCTCCACAGAGACGGCCAGCAGGTTATACCTCCTCCGAAGATGGCCTCCAACTTCAATGACATTGTCAAGCAGGGCTATGTACGCATGCGCAGCCGCAAGTTGGGGGTGAGTATAGCATCGTACCTACAGAGGTATTCAAATAGCCTTTGACATAGAATTCTGAACTGTTTTTGTCAAATTTGCATGTTTGATTTTAAAGGATGTTAATTTGCTTGTACTCATTACATCCTTGATGCCATAAAGATGATTTATATGTCAAAATTGAGAAGTTCATTCAAGGTGGTTGATATCAATGATCAGTTTTTTCGCCATCATGATAATGAAATTTTATATAATGTGATAATTCCCACAAAACACACTTTTCCATAATTTTCAAAACGACCAATGTAATGAGTTCATGGCCACGCACCAACTCTGTGGTCGGCTCAGAATGTTGCTGTTAATATTAGCCTCTTTAATTCTTTCTGGCTGTTCTTGTGTCGAGTGAATCTCTTAATTCACAGTCATGTGAACATAGGACTTCTGTCCTGGTAAAGTAGGAATAAAAAACACACTAAAGCACCCCATGTACTCCCTAGAATATGTATCTACATATCTATATGTAGATATTGTGTACAGTTCATGTGTCACTGAGGGTTTTACAATAACTCAATATCTGCGGAGAATCGTTCGGCCTCATCTCACACAGCACACACTTGTTATAAGTGACAGGTGCACTGTATGTCTGTCCGTGCACTCTGGAAATGCACAACCATTTCCAAAGTTGCAAGCAAACAAAAAAACAGATCGACCTTGGCACTGAACTGGACTGAATTGTTTGAGCATTCGGGTTGAGGGGAAAGCACAAATGGTGTAGGATGCTGGTAGGGTTGAGACAAAGGGTCGACAATTTATAAGTCAATTATCAAATAGAATTTCAACCCAGCTCATTAACGCAACTGAATATGACACAAACACTGTCCCTCCCCAGTCTTCACAATAATCCGATAAAAATCACACTAATAGTAATAGATGTTTCTTTTTGTTGGTAAATAGGCTGAAATTTTATTCAAAACACATACGTTTGAGGTCACAAATGAGCCAACTTCTTTGACATATTTTGGCTTTGACTGATTTTATTCTTACATTTTCTTCTCATTTCTTTGACTATCAAAATTCAATTCATCTTTTGCTGCATGGGCTTCATTTAGTTGGTTTTTTTTTTGTGAGTCCAGGTATATGTTTTATTTCAAACAGTGTTGGAATGCTGGTAAAGTAGAAATAAATGTGATGATTACCAGAATGATTTTAAGTATTTTTGATAATTTGATGATTTGCTCACCCTTGATCATATCATGTAAGAAATGCAGCCTAAGGGTGGCACAGGCCAGTGTCTCCCTGAGCCGGTCCCAAGCCCGGATAAATGCAGAGGGTTGCGCCAGGAAGGGCAAAGGGCATCCGGCGTAAAACTTTTTGCCAAAACCAAATATGCAAATCAAACCTATGACTCTCATACCGGATTGGTCGAGGCCCGGGCTAGCAATGAGTGCCATTGGTACCGATAACCTACAGGGTACCAGTGGAAATTTGGCTACTGTGGGTCGAAGAAGGAGAGGAGGAAGCCGTGTTTGGAAGCAGAGAGAGAAGAGGAAAGACAAGAGTCTGGGACTGAGATAAAGGACTTTGAATATTGGGATGATGACAGGAAAAGGTAGAGAGTTGGTTGACATGATGCAGAGAAGGAAGGTGGATATACTGTGTGTCCAGGAGACCAGGTGGAAAGGTAGTAAGGCTAGAAGCTTAGGAGCAGCTTTTAAGTTGTACTATCTTGGTACTGAGAGGAAGAGAAATGGGGTAGGAGTTATCTTGAAAGAGGTGTTTGTCAGGAATGTTGTGGAGGTGAAAAGAATGTCTGATAGACTTATGAGTCTGAAACTGGAAATTGAAGGTGTGATGCTCAATGTTGTTAGTGGCTATGCCCCACTGGTAGGATGTGAGTTAGAGGAGAAGGAGAAGTTCTGAAATGTGTTAGATGAAGTGATGCAGAATATCCCCAGAGATGATAGTGGTAATTGGGGCAGACCTCAATGGACATGTTTGTGCAGGGAATAGAGGTGATGAAGAGGTGATGGGTAGGTTTGGTATCCGTGATAGGAACGCAGTGGGACAGATGGTGGTAGACTTTGCAAAAAGGATGGAAATGGCTGTAGTGAATACTTTTTTCCAGAAAAGATAGGAACATAAGGTAACTTATAAGAGCGGATGTAGAAGCACGCAGGTAGACTACATCTTGTATCGACGAGGTAATCTGAAAGAGAGCAGTTACTGCAAAGAAGTGGTAGGTGAGAGTGTAGCCAGACAGCATAGGATGGTGGTTTGTAGGATGACTCTGGTGAAAAGGAAGATCAAGAGGACAAAGGCAGAGCAGAGGACAAAGTGATGGAAGCTGAAAAGGGAGGAGTGTTGTATGGTTTTCAGGGAGGAGTTGAGAAAGGCATTTGGTGGTCAGGGAGAACTACCAGATGACTGGGCAACTGCAGCTAATGTGATCAGGTCGACAGGTAGGAGAGTACTTGGCGTGTCATCTGGAAGTAAAGTAGATAAGGAGATCTGGTGGGGGAATAAGGACGTGAAGGAGTGTATGCAGAGAAAGCGGTTAGCAAAAAACGTGGGACAAAGATAGAGGTAGCAAATGCAAAACAAAGGGCGTACGATGATTTGTATGCTCGGATGAACAGTAAGGAGGCAGAGAATGATTTATACAGGTTGGCAAAACAGAGAGATAGAGACGGAAAGGATGTACAGCAGGTCCGGGTGATTAAGTATAGAGAGGGAAATGTATTGACAGATGCTAGAAGAGTGATTGGAAGATGGAAAGAGTACTATGAATGGCAGATGAATGAAGGGAATGAAAGAGAGAGAAGGGTAGAAGAGATGACTATTGTAGACCACAAAGTCACAGAGATTAGTAATCGTGAAGTGAGGACAGCATTGAAGAGACTGAAGAATGGAGAGGCAGTTGGTCCTGATGATATACCTGTGGGGGTATGGAAGTGTCTAGGACAGGCAGCTGTTGAGTTTCTGGCTAGATTATTCAACAGGATCTTAGAGAATGAGATGATCCCTGAGGAATGGAGAAGAAGTGTAATGGATGCTTATTTAAGAATAAGGGGATGTGCAGAATTGCGGTAACCATAGAGGGATAACGTTGATCAGCCATACAATGAAGTTATGGGAAAGAGTAGTTGAAACTAGACTGAGAGCAGAAGTCAGCATTTGTGAGCAGCAGTATGGCTTCATGCCGAGAAAGAGTGCTACAGATGCAGTATTTGTGTTGAGAATGCTAATAGAGAAGTACAGAGAAGGTCAGAGGGAGCTGCATTGCACTTTTGTAGACCTAGAAAAAGCATATGACAGGATGCTGAGAGAGGAACTCTGGAATTGTAGGAGGAAGTCTGGAATGGCAGAGAAGTATGTTAGACTGGTGAAGGACTTGTATGCTGGTTGTGAGACAGTGGTGAGGTGTGCTGTAGGTGTGACAGAGAAGTTCAAGGTGGAGGTGGGACTTCATCAGGGATCAGCTCTGAGCCCCTTCTTGTTTGCAGTGGTGATGGTCAGGCTGACAGATGAGGTTAGACAGGAATGTCCATGGTAAATGATGTTTGCAGATAACATTGTGATCTGAAGTGAGAGCCGGGTACAGGTTGAGGAAAATCTTGAGAGGTGGAGGTATTCTTTGGAAAGGAGAGGAATGAAAGTTCGTCACAGCAAGACAGAATATATGTGTGTGAATGAGAGGAACCCGGGTGGAAGGCTACAGGGAGTGGAGATCAAGAAGCTGGAGGATTTCAAGTACTTAGGGTCAACAGTCCAGAGCAAGCGAGAGTGTGGAAAAAACGTAAAGAAACAGGTTCAAGCAGGTTGGAATGGGTGGAGAAAAGTTTCAGGGGTTCTATCTGATAGAAGAATATCAGCCAGAGTGAAAGGAAAAGTGTACAAGACAGTGGGGAGACCAGTGATGCTGTATGGTTTGGAGACAGTGGCATTGAAGAAAAGACAGGAGGCAGAGCTGGAGGTAGCAGAGACGAAGATGTTGAGGTTCTCTGTGGGAGTGACCAGGACGGATAGGATCAGGAATGAGTCCATCAGAGGGACAGCACATGTTAGATGTTTTGGAGAGAAGGTCAGAGAAGCCAGGCTGAGATGGTTCGGTCATGTACAGAGGAGGGATGGAGAATATATTGGTAGACTGACGCTGGAATGGGAGATGCTTGCAGGAGGTCTAGAGAGAGCACAAAGAGAAGATTTATGGATGTAGTGAGTGAGGATATGAAGTAAGTTGGCGTGGGAGAGGAGGATACAGAGAATAGGGTTAGATGGAGAAGGTTGATTCGCTGTGGCGACCCCTGAAGGGAACAACCGAAAGGAAAAGAAGAGGAAAATGATCATATTATGTAAGCGTGTGTGTGTATTCCTTCAAATATAACATTTGAAGGATTTAATGAAGTGGCCTTTGGCGCAGAGGCACAACTTCTCTCTGCCTATCCAGACTCTTTCACTGAACTCTATGAATGTTTGATATATGAAAAAATAGTTCGCCCAAATATATGGAAAATCAGACAAAAATCAACAAACAGCCTGTTGAGAATACGATGTTTATTTCAATTAGAATATTCTTTCTGTTTTTATCTGTTAACCATATTATTTTTTCAGATCCAAGTTTAGCCCCAGATGTGTATATATACAACTTCCCTTAGAAGCCCCTAAGCATCAAGTCAGACTTTATCTCATCATAATTGGATTTTTTTTAGTATGTTTAAATCTCTAACTTTGCACGTCTGAAGACATCCAAGTGGATTGTTAATAAGTATGTTGAGTTCCTCAAGGTCTACTTTGCTTCCATTAGATCACTCTTTAATGATTCAGTCGAAAGAGATTCAAGCGCAAACCCCAAGGAGAGTCACATTGCGAATTAATCATAATGCATCAGGTAGACAAACATCACATAAATATATCAAAACCAAGACAAATCGAACAAAAATGATCTGGAAAGCATCTCATTTTTAGCAGCTACAACATTCTATACTGTGCTACTGCCTTTGTAAATGAAGGAGGTGTTTTGTTAAATAACTTCAAGATATCATTTGACATGTTGTTGACAGCAGTCTTTGTAGTCTGTCTAAGCATCCATATCTCCCTATGGCATGAACTGCATGAACTGCATAAACTGCGTGGGAAATTGTAATTTTTTTCAAGTGTGAGTCATATTCAAGTAATGTCAACAACAACCATTCCAGGGATTTGATTTTAACACAAATCCTTTTAAATTACGTATTGACAAGCCGCACTTGCTTTTTCATTCATTTCACATCATTCATCAGCTGTAAATCACAATTCATTCAGGGAACAGAAATGCTGGCTATCTCTCAAAGCATTGATGTACTCTAATAAATATAGAAGTGAACATTTCATCCTGCAGTATTTTGAGAGCAAATCAGGCATACCGGCATCATGACTTCGATTAAAGCAATGAGGACCAGTCTGTCTGATCCATGTCTTATTAAATTCCAAATTTTCCCCTCACTGACTTAATTCGCCCATACTGAGTGAATTATCACAACATCAATGTCAAAAATGAAATAAACTTAAAAAATGTTTGGGCTTTTTGAGTCATGGCTCCCATCTTTCATCAGGGATCTTCATGCTTCCTGGAACTCTACACTTGTGAGCTGCCTTGAATTGACTTGAATTGGTAATCTTCTTCCCCAAACTGGAATCACCAAACTTCATTAGAGCCGTAGTTACAGATACAGTTTTTCTCATAGTGTTATAGTGTAAACGGTTGCCTTTTTTGTAGATTCTATCATAAAATGAGGTGCAACGGGGTCGTGCGTTCTGGTTTACTATGTCCTGCAGATCAGAATACTGACGATCAACAATCTTCCACTTACACACATTCCTGAAGAGACACCTCAGTTCGAGTGTAGAGACATTTGCTGCACTGTGGTGGTGTTGTAATGAGATGTCACCAAGATAAGTAAGCCCTCGCTAGAAACAGATAATAACTATCTGCCCCTGTCAGCAGCATAAAACAAGGACTTTTAATGGATAGACTTTGCTGAGCTGCCCTGGAGAACCACACTGCAGCCGTGTCACAGGTGATGGTCCTTATGGTCTCAGACAGCACTGGAACCCTTCCAGTAAATTGTCAGCTAGTATCAATCATTTCAGCCCAGATCAATACTGAAAAATAAGAACCAAGCTTTAAAAAATTCCGGAGTCATCCTTTGAAGCGGCATCAGTATACTGTGTTAGACGTATTGATTTAAACTTCCACGGAGTAACCACAGGCTGCTGCACCCCAGACCAAACAAATAGGTAAACATGGAATATTTCTGTGAAGCTATCTCCAAAGATAAACAGAAAATAATTTGCCATTTGAGTTAGACTAATGCACGCTGTGTGAACAAAAATGATTCATAATTTAGATCAGTCCTGGATTTAATTGAATTAATTATTGAATAGATCACACCTCTTATCCATGAAATCCCTGCTGAAGATAATAATTTTCTCAAACCTTTTCACAATCAATATTGTACTTTTATATAAAATACTAAAATGACTCTTGTCATTCTTTCCTTGGAACAAACTTTTTTTTTTTGACATTTGTATTTTGTTGAAATTGAATGTAAAATTGTGGTGTGAGAAGGAAGGATTGTGGAGATGAAGGCGAGTTCCAACTCTATTGCTCTAATACCAACACTAAACTGACAACAAACTTCTGTGGACCACATAGCCTGGGACCTAACCTAAACCATGCCTCCGCCCCTCGTCCCGTGGGGTGAGAGACCGCGCCCCCTCGTGTCCGCCACACAACCCCCCTCCCGAAAACCCTGAAGGGATTCCTGAAAACAAACTAGTCTCTCATGGGAGGCTTGAGCAACCTGCCATAATGACTGTGTCGTCCCTGGGTCGAAGCAGCAGAAGAGACAAGACCTTAGACCTACGGAGACTGTGCTGGGGTCCTGGAAGGAGGGCGATCTCAACAGGGAACCTGGAAAGGCAACACAACTTCGCCAGCCTCCCTGTGTGCTGGTTTCAGCCAGTCCAGCATGAGCCGCTCACTGCGACCGTCCATATCCAGCACAAAACTTTTAGCGACTGTCTCAGAAACCCGAAATGGCCCATCGTATGGGGGTTGAGGAGGCAAGCAGCTTGCATCATGTCGCACAAAAACAAACCGAGCCGACATGAGCTCTGCAGGCACGAAAGACCGCAGAAAACAGTGGTGAATGGGGCCTGGAACCCGAGAGCCGCTGGGTAAGAAAGGATCTGCAGGGTGGGGTGGAGGAGCAGATCTTTCGGGGAAAATTTCCCTTGGACTCATAACAGCTGATTGAGAACCAACTCGGCAGCCGAAGCGTTGAGGTCATTTTCAGCGGCTTAACGGAACCCCAGCATAACCCATGGTAATCGATCCAATCAGTTGCCATCTCAGAGCGTAGCACACAGTGCTGCCTTGAGGGACCGGTGGATCTGTTCACACAAGCCGTTAGCCTGATGGTGGTACGCCGTAGTATGATGTACCTTCAACCCCAATGACCTCGCCAGTGCCAACCAGAGCACCAACATGAACTGTTGACCCCTGTCCGATTTCTGATGGGGTGCCGAAACAGACGACCAAGGCAGAGAGAAACGCCCATGCCACGTCCGAGGTCATCTTGGAGGACAGCCTCCGGCCACCTGGTGGTTTGATCAATCATGGTGAGCAGGTATGTAAAACCCATGCATGCTGGCACGCCACACTTCCAGCCTCCCGCTCCTTGATGTCCTTACGGATGCCAGGCTGGTCTCCACAGCAGCCACTCAAGCGTCAGCCTCGGATCTCCTCGGCACCTTGATTGAGCACCGTGGGACGCAGCCACAGCCCCGCGCCTTGCCCCTTAACCGCTGGTGGAAAAAAGCAGGGGCTGGTCCTGCGTCATCTCTGGACACTCTCTCTGGCCACCACAGCTGGATCCACATCCCCGGGCTCCGACCACTGTGGACCACAATGCCCGGGACCTAAACCACACCCCCGCCCATAGTCTTGTGGGGTGAGAGGCCACACCTCTGAGGGTTCGCCACAAGATATTTATGTTCTGTTGATTTTATATCTAACATTGCATATTAATTATTGGTTCATCCAATTCGCCACTCCTCCACTGCTAAACTGAAATCTTTGTGATGTTCACGTGTCACCTTCTCCATAACAAATAAATGTCAGTATCATTTGTTGGAGTTCGCGATAGTATGATAACATTTCTATTAAATGTTGACATATTTATAGCCTTGCTACAGGAAACATAAAGTTTTCACTGAAAGGAGAAAAGTGTTGATTTAATGTTGACCGTATGTGCAAACAGCATGAACTATTTCTTCATTTTGCAGTGAGTTTCAGTGTATCAACATGCCTGTCGTGCGACTTCTAATCAGTCACTTTCCACTTCAGTCTCTTCTTCTTAACCGCATTGAAATTGCGTTGCAAACCCAGACTCGGAAGGGTTTTCACAGAAACAGGTTTAACGATAGTTCTGCAGCTCTAAGCCCCAGCTCTTTCTGGTGCAAAAGGGCAAAGCTTCCCAGGTAACTCAATTGTATTCTACCATCTTATCTTCTTTAACATAAGTAATACTGAAACCCAAATAACCCAGTTAGTAGATTTTTCTTTAAATAACGCAAAATTTTGTAATTTCTTGAACACACAATAAGATTTTTCCTTTGAGTATTTGCTTTTTTGAAATGTGAAGGACCAATTGACAAAAAAGTCATGGACAAGATGTGCAGCATTTGCTCACTATTGTAGGAGGTTTAAATCCAGGGAGACCGAAGAATAGGTACCTCAGTTTCAAGTCCTCTCACAAGGTCATTCAAGGTGAGTAGTGAACTGTGAAAGCTTTCTGTTGCATGTCAGAAAACCAGACTACAGAGATTATAGATGAGGTTAGACTCAGGTGCAAATCTATAATGGGATATTACCTGGACTTGCTTTGACCTTCTTAACCACAATCATTTTCATTTTTTTTTTTCCACTTTCACCCTCTCTTATCTCTCTGGTGTTGCGGAAGCTGAGTGTCTCTTTGGAAAAAGCAAAATGTTGGTGAGGAGACAGGAGATGCCAAACATCTGTTGTTGCGGGACGATAAAGAGTAGATGCCAAAAGCGAGTCCTAGCATTGTAAAAATATTGACAGATACTGACGTTTTAAATGTTTTCAACCTCGAAAACCAAGACACTTGATGGTGTTTTCAGGTTTCCACATTTTGACATACTATATTTTTTGACCATACAATAATCAGTCAGAAGAAATTTAAGTGTCTGCAGGTATGCCGCATCCAAGAGAAGGAACCAAAAATAAAAAATAAAAAGATTGTGACAAAGGAAGAGTTGAAGTTTTGGAACTTTCAAACGATTAAACATTTTCACCCAGCCATAACTTAAAGTGTATGTGAAAGATAGATAATATGTCTGAGTTTTCTTGCTAACCCACAGCACCAGTTGGAAGGTCCTGGAGTTGGGCCCTTGTGAGGGCCGAGCTCTCTTTGCTCTTTGTCCTCTCTCAGCCCACGCTTTGTCCCGGCACCCTGTGATTTACAGAGTGGTTGTTTGCTCCCCAGATCATGATTCTGGGAGATGGAAGTCCAAGGATTTATGCTCATTCAGCCCTTGTGATCTCCCCCTTCACCATTTAGGCTTGAGCCTGGAAGTAATTGTGATAAGTCTTGACAATCTGAAAATCATTCATAGAACATTTTTGCCCTGAACCCAGGAAACAAATTTAACTGGACAAAGAATAGTTTAGCTTTTGCGTCTATGTCTTACCTTCCAGGCACTAACTGCTCCATATTTTAGTTCCTGCTCTCTTTTCTTTACTCACGTTTTCTGCCATTTAATTGCTGTGTGTCCTCTTTCCTCCCTCTGAGGGCCTACAGCCGATTCCTCACATCTCATTCTTCCTTTTGTGCCTCATTATTTGTACCTGTCCTTCGCATCCTGTCTTTTACACTGTCTCAGAATGTCAGAATGCCTACTTTCTTTGTTCAGAAAACAGTTCCAGCAAAGGGAGTCACAGAGGTAGAGGCGTGTCTCGAGAAAATATCATCTGGCTTTTAGAGTTTGGGCGAGAAATTTGTATTTTTCACGAATGACAATGAAAGTTTCTCAGCAAATTATGTGAATTGAGTGAGCTTCTTTTTTTAGATCAATTTCAAATTTCCAAGAAATCAACAAAAAAAAGTCTTGAAAATCCCCACAATGATTTTACTTAAAACAGAAGAAATGATCTTCTAAATGCAGTGCATTCTTGCTCAAACAGTTGGATGACCCTTACATTTAATGAGAACATTCAAATTATTGGCGGCACGGTGGTGCAGTATTTTGCTCACAATTTTCATACAGGGATGTGGTCTTTCCTGCTGGCCCTCAGGCTTGTTGTGCCTCCAACGGTTCCTGTGATGGAGAGTGCATGGCAGGGGCCTCCTGTTCCCTGAGGCAGGCCTAAATCTGACTGCATACCACAAGGTTTTGCTGCAGGGTCTTCAGCTGGGGACCACCACTCATTGACATATTGCCCCCTAACGCAGAGCATCTCCTGGTGGTGGAGCAATGAACAGGTACAACTCCCTTCCACCCCCCTGCAGCAAAACCTAAGTGAATGTTGCTCCCCTAGCCTTATCTCGCCATTTTAGCTAGAGCCAGTGGCCCTACTTCCTCGGGCAGTTCTTTGGTGGATCTGCTCCAGGTAGGCCCTGATCCTTGAGAATGTGGGATGTTGACCTGCCCACGAAGTCTCCGGCTCCCACCTCCACAGGATACAACCTCACGCTCCAACCACTTTCTCTGCACTCTTTGACCAGGTCTGCATACTTCGTCTTCTTTCTCTCGATGGCAGCTTCTAGTCCCACCTCCAATGGTACTGTCAGCTCAATCAGTATTGCTGACTTCACAGCTGCAGACCACAGCACCATATCTGGTCTTAAGGTGGTGCTGCATAGCTCCTGTGGGAACTGGAGCTGCCTACCCAGGTCAAATTCTGTCTTTCACTTCACCCCTGGTGTTAATAACTTGGCGAGTGCTGTCTTACTGGTATGCATTAGCCTGCCGACTTTTCTCCAGCGCCTCTGCCAGCTTCCTGAGCATTTGATCGTGACTCCATCTGAGCCAACCCTGTGTTAGTGCTTTTTTGTAACCCGACAGCACATGCTGGAGTGAAGCATTGAGGTCCTGCAGAGATCACAGCATTGCTCTGTTCTGAGCCATTGGTGGAGGTTTTGAGGGCTCGGTTGGGTGTTATATGATGCCCTGAAGAGAATCCTGAGCTGAGCCTGGGGCAGGCTACAGAGATCTGCTCTGCTGATTGCTCTGCTCCCGACACCCACCTATGTTGTCCATCACCATTGCTCCCACTTTGCCACAGACCTCTCTATGAGTTCCTCCTGCTCAATCCTGGTAACTTCTGCCACGACAAGGTCCTTCCTCTCCTTCCTGCTTGCCTTGGACCATAGGATGCGTGGGTTTCTCCAACCAAGCCTTCCCACCCTTTCTGGACCAGCCCACAACTTCTTGGTGTTACAGTCTTCCCACTACCTTCTACTCCTCCAACTGGGCCCTCTATTTCCTTCTGGTCTCAACTCTGGCATTTGCATTAGCCACTGACCTGTCAGAGGAGTCCCTCAACTCCATCACAGCCGTGCCGTCTCTTGGCTGTAGCCCAAGGTGATGGATTTCAGGGGTAGCTGGAGTGACGAACCAGCCATACAGGCCAGCAGTTCAGATGTACCTTGATAGGCTGAGCCATTTGTGGATGAAGGAGGTGGCTTCCATCCGGCTGGCAGCTGATGAGATGACTTCACACAGCTTCAGAGGTCACATCAACCATGGTTACAACATGACACCATACCTTGTACTTCCCAGGTAACTGGTTTGCCTCGATCTTTGACAGGGTCTCTGTCAGCTGCCGAAGGATGATTTTACCGCTGTCCTTGTCTGAGAGACCAGATGTTTAATGTCTTCCCAGGCGTTGGATGGGCTGATCCAAGATTCAAGTTAAGGTTTTTCCCGCTGATGGTGAATGTGACTCTGTCCTCTCTCTCGCCCTTTCGTAGTGAGAGGCTTCTTGACTTCTGCGGCTTGAACTTCATCCTTTTCCAGGTGATCAGTTCATGCAGTCTCTTAAGCAGCCTGGATGTGCTTGGGGCGCTTCGTAAGAAATAGTTATGTCATCCATATAGCTCCTTAGGGGTGGGAGTCTCTGACCAACAGGCAGCCGGACCCCACCTACTACCTGGTAAGGATGACCTCAAATGATGCCACAAAGAGGATGGGGGAAATGGAGCATCTCACTGCGACCCCTACTTCTAGTTGTTGCCAGCCAATGGTGACCTTCTTATGTGCAAAGCAAAGTTGTTCATGATCATGACGTTGTCTGGACTGTAGAAGAATTCCAAGGCATAAGCTATGAGGAGATGTGGCACTGACCCATGGGCATTGGCTCAGTGTGCAGATCATTCCTCTCCCTCTAAGTGGTCTAGATCTGTTCCCAAATCATGGAAACATGCTCTTGACAGCTGGTGAAATCTCGAATCTTGGCTTTCAGGTAGCTGGTATTAATGTAGTTGAAGGTGAAGTAGGTAGGTTGTCATTCTTCTTGCAGTCATGGAGAATAAGAGATTCCGCTCCTCATTTAGTAGGGCTATGCTCATGAACTGCTCTATGGTCTTGGCGTTCTGCTATTTTGGGAATAGAGACTGCCACTGCCCTCTGCCACTCAGATGGTATGCTCAGCTTAGTCCCCGTGATTCTCATCAGGGTCCACAGCAGCTTCAGCACTCCTTGGCAGTTCTTATACAGCTTGTAAGGCATCCCTTTTGGGCCTGGTGCTGAAGCAGATCTTGCCCGCTGGACCACCTGCCTGACCTCTGTGAGATAACTGATGGGGTGATGCATCAAATAGGGCTGATGGTTCTGAGGGTCAAGGCAAATACCCTGGCAAGCCTAGGGGAATGTTCTTGCTGGGTCACTGTAGTGAGTGCAGATGTGCTCCTGCAGATATGCAGATATCCAAGGTTCCACTTGTCTTCTCTTCAAGGAGCCTGCGTGCGTGCCGGAATGGATTCCTGAAGAAACTTGATCTTTCCTTCTCCTCTCTCTTCTTCGTCTTCTGATGCATTCTGTCCTCCAGAGATTAGCAAGATGTCCTCTGACCTCATCCCAAAGAGCTTTAAGACCCTGCTTCTCAGACTCCACTGCCTTCCTCTAATGCTTACTTCTTCTTCTAATGCTGCCTTCTGGTTGCCAACAGGTCATCGATCTCTCTCGCCCTTCTGCTCTTTGATCTTGCTACAGCTTTTCTGATGGTCACCTCACCATAACTGTTGCTGCATTCTTCATACAGGATTTCCCCAAACAGATTAAGCTTGGCTAATACTGACCCACACAGAGCATTTTGCAGCAGCCCACTCAAATGTTCATCCAACTTTCTCCGTTCCTCGGCCTCGCTGGCCTTTGGCTCCTTGATCTTGTTCCTTCAAAGTATGTTCTTCAGATTCCTGGCCCAACTCCATTCTTGGGTCACTTTGGGGGACTACTGGGCTCACCTCTTGGGGTTCATCAGCATCCCTTTCTTCCTCTACCTTCCTGTCCTCCTGCCCTTTCTCTGCAATATCAGACCTGTTGGCGCTGCGGTTTTGAACCCAGCCTTGGATCCCATTTGTCTTAGCTGCCCTTAACAGGCAGCACAAGGTTGCATCACGCTACCACCACCACACTTCTTCTTTCCCATGTGGATGCGAAGTCCCCTCACAGTTGTTGTTTTTTCCCAGCCACATCTGCACTTTCTTGGGATCTTCTTTTTGTCTGATATCACAGCATGAACGTTCCTGGTTTGATTCCAATAGGGGACCTTTTTTTTTGTTGAGTTTGCATGTACTCCCCATGTCTGTGTGGGTTTCCTCTAGGTTCTCCGGTTTCCTCCCGAAGACTTGTGAATGAGAGAGTGAATGGTTGTCTGACTCTTTATGTGCCCCTGTGATTGACCTGTCCTGTATGAACCCTGCCTTTTGCCCAGTCACAGCTGAGATAGGCTCAAGCCATCCCTGATCCCGACTGCACGACAAACTGTATAGATAGTGAATGAATGAATGAATGAATTTCTATTATCCTAAAACACAAAGCTGCTTCGTAATTAATGAAAAAAATTCCAAAATGCTGGTATTTTTTGATTGAAATGCATAGTTGTTGCCATCAAATGATTCATTTACATTCTACAACAGAACCTCCTCATGTTCTACATCCCAAAACTGACTCTTTAATTTCAGTTATTTTATTGAATAGACCTTGATATTAGGAGATGTTTTGCTTTCAATAAATTTAATTTAATTGAGTTCGGCATCACTGAGCTGACCTCAATCCTTTTTTTGCTTTGCATTTTCAAATTGCTTTAAAAGTTGGAATATTTGATGTACTTAAGCTTTTTTTTAGCAGATTTAATCGGTTTCTTTGAAAACATGGGGAGATGCCACAAGGTATTTGGCAAGACATGCCAGAAAAAAAAATATTTTTCAGTATTTTAATCAGTACGTAGGTGCAGCCCTTTTGAAATGATTTTGTTCTGGCTCTTCAGGAAATCTATAAGTGGAGAATGACGCAAATTGTAAAGATCTTTGGCACAGTTAAAGCCGTCTATTTATTTCGGCTTTGTGTTGGAAAATGTGTGCGGTTTTATCAGAATGGCGATGCAGTCAGGCTGAGGGTAGCATTAACAAAGTCTCGATGAGCCTCAGTTTGGTCCTGGTGAAACTTGAGGAGACCCTGGAGGGAGAGCGGCCTCAGTCAGCGAGCAAACAAACCCAGAGGAAAGAGAGAGAGAGAGAGAGAGAAAGAAATGGCATGAATACAAAGAGAGTTAGTCTACATCCTTCGGGCTAAGAGGACTCGCACAGCTGAGGTCCTCCTCGAGGCTGGCGAGATAGACTACCGAAGTCATGCTTCATTATCTCAACAGGAACAACAAAGCCAGAGGAAAAAGCCCCAGACATGCGAAGTCCCAGAGCGCACAGACCTGAAGTAACCTCAGCTGCACTGATGTACCCTTGGAGGCTTAATGGTGCCACGCAATGCTATGTTTTTACTCCTCTGCTGTAGTATTCCCACAGTTCTTCCACCCATAATCACCTACTTTGCTGATTTTATTTATACTGTATTGATTGGCTCACCCCCGCGCTCTCCTCAAACAGCCTCCCACTAATGAAGCATATAACCACTGCATTCACATAGTTATTGGGCAAAAAAGAAAAAAAAAAGAGTGAAGGCATAGTTTGAGATGTACCATGGGTTCACATGCTTTGGTGATCTTTTTGGCCTACAGGAAAAATCCCTTGGTGTCTTTTTACATTCTTAGTAAAAGCAGTGAAAATGTATTTTCTGCCCTTTAACTCTTTCCTTGGTGTTTAGGAAGTCTTGCACCAATTTATGATTTGCAGTTACATTTTTCTCTGCACCATCTGTAGTTGTTTTCTTAAAGTTGTCACTCCTACTGGAGGTCTTCCGATTTGCATTGGACAAGATTGCAGAAGTCTGTGCCCCGTAGGCTCCCCCTTCTCCCGTCTGCTGGATCGAAAAACATGTGAGAATCCATTTTGCCAGGCTCAAAACTACGTGTATTTGCCCCACACCAAAACACCAAAGGAAGTCATGTATGTTTTTGTTTGAGCCCTGGTGATAGATGAATGCTTTACCACACGCCAAATATTTTCATTTATTAGTGCCCACCCTCAACTCAAGAATCTCTCTGTGGTTCATCCCAGGTGGTATTGTAACAATCGAAAACATTCATGGCAGTTATAATGTTTGGCAAGCTCGATAACATTAAATTTATTTCAGAAATAATTATATGATGATACTCTAATCAAAATAACACTTTTGAAACTAGATGCTTTATTGTCACTTTTGAGATCTTCATTGAGGTCAGTATTTCTCTCAGTGCTGAAAAATCGTTAATATTGTCCCAACTGCTGGTGTCAGCATGCAACTTTAAAAATATGCTGTAGGAATGGAAGGAGTTAAATGTATCTATATGCTGAAATATTGGATGCAATCCAAATTTTGAGATTAGCATTCTAAACACTCCTCAAATGAGGTCTCTATGTGTGTGCGTGCACGTGTGTGTGTGTGTGTTTGTGTGTGTGTGTGTGTGTGTGTGTGTGCATGTGTGAGTCTCAATACAGATAGAGCTGTTCTAAATGCATCACTATGGTTTTTGAGCAGTTTACGAACATCATTTCCCGTAACAACACATGATGGAGAGATTAGAGTCCCATAAAAATCTATATACCTTCCAAGTAAAAATGGAAATCAATGTTTCATGTTTCCAGCGCTTATCTTGAGAACCCCTATAAAAAAATCTTGCTCTCAGATCTATTTAAAAAAAAAACAACTGTAAATGATTCACACAGATGAATAGAGGCTGAAACTCCTTCCTCGGCACTTTGGAGTGTGAGAGGAGTCTCTCAGTTATTATTAAATGTGACATTGCTTGAAGCCCAAGTAAACTTTGACACATGCGTAGGTGAGAACCAGTGGATATATCACTTCAGAGACCTGCTTGATCTCATCCAGCACTCAAACATCCTTAAATTAAGACGACATGTTCCACAATAAAGCCAGGCAAACACTCTGTCTTCATTAGGGTTCCCCATTAGCACTGGTAGAAACACCAGTATTAACACTGAGTCACACTAACACATATACAAAAAGCACATAACAGCACTTTACATTCAACAGTCAACATGCAGATTTTCACCTTCGTTCAAGACATCGAATTAATGCATAACTTTTAATGAATTATTGATTCTGCATATTTTTTTCCAAATAATAAGGCTTGATGCTACAATTTTACTATACAGCTAGATGCCATGTTTTTGCCATGAAATTATAATAGTACAAGAGGATGGATGCTCTTCTCTGTATCGAACTCCAGGCTCTTCACTCTGATACCAGAGTTTTTTGGATCCACTCTGATATTTAACATTTTTGCCCCAGGGCCTGTGTTAAAAAAAACAACAACTTCTCCTGGACCATCTAGTGCACGGGCCTATTCCTATATGAATCCTATGAAGAGACACAGACATTAATTAATACACTCACCATATTGAATGAGTATTTTTTATGTTACTTTCTCAGGCTTTCTTTAAGCCTCAGACTCTTTCTGTTCCATCGCTGTCTCTGTAATAATCAAACTTGTAAAGGGTAGTGTACTTTCCTCAATGTATTATGCGGATCGACACTGCCTCTGTCAATAAGACATTAGTTGTTACTTAGTGATGTCCAGCATATATTAGGTCAACCAGGTCTAGAATTGTATTTGTAAAACTTATTGAAATGACTCTGACGACGAAACACTCAGCTGAACATTCAGAATGAGTATGTTGCTCGCAAAAAACTCTGACCTTAAGATCTATGGAACAAGGTAGCATCACCAAAAATATCAGTCAGACTATTCCAGAGCTACTGTTGCTAAGGAGTCAAATTCTGCAATTAGTCTGGTGTGCAGCAGAGGTGGTTTCCAAAAGGTTAATGAAGCAGGTAAGATAAGATAAGATCAGATCAAACCTAAGTAATAAGAGTGAGGACTTTTGGTAGAGACAGACACACCATTCTCCAGGACACATTGATCTGCTGATTGTTTTGCTGGGAAGGATGTGTCTTATCTTTGGGAAAGATTGCCCTTCTTTGTGCTTCTCACCTCTCAGTCTGAATAGAACTGCAGTTCTTTGTGTTATTGACTTGCACTCCACGTATGAAGTGGAAGATGCTATTGTCTCGCATGGTTAAAATTCAATAGAGCATCGGTTAGCTAAGTAGTTCAGAAGAACCGAACGGGTCTAGAGACTTTGATGGGTAATTGTAGATGTTTTTTTGTGTTGTTTTTTCCAGAAATCCTTTGAAATAAATTTCAAACATGAACTGAAAAGAAATTAGCAACAAAAATGAGCAGCTATCTACTATCACTCCATTTTTAACCAAGGAAGTTACCAAACAAAAGCAAGATATTTGAACTAAAACTTGATATTATCAGACACAAATGACCAAAAAAGGGCAATCCTGTGGGAGGTGCTCTGGAAATATGGGGTAGCAAACCCCATTATACGGGCTGTTCAGTCCCTGTATGACCAGTGTCGGAGCTTGGTCCGCATTGCTGGTTGTAAGTCCTCGTAAGACCTCTACCCAGTGAGAGTTGGTCTCCGCCAGGGCTGCCCTTTGTCACTGATTCTGTTCATAACTTTGTGGACAGAATTTCCAGGGCGTTGAGGGGATCTGGTTTGGTGTCCACAGGATCAAGTCTCTGCTTTTTGCAGATGATGTGGTTCTGTTGGCTTCATCAGGCCATGATCTCCAGCTCTCAGTGGAGCGGTTCGGCCCCGAATCTTAAGTTGCCAGAATGAGGATCGGCACCTCCAAATACGAGACCATGGTCCTCAATCGGAAACGGGTAGAGTGCCCACTCCGGGCCAGGGAAGAGGTCCTCCTCAAGTGGAGGAGTTTAAGTATCTCGGGGTCTTGTTCACAAGAGAGGGAAGGATGGAGCGGGAAATCGGCAGGCGGATCGGTGCACATCTGCAGTGATGTGGACACTGTACTGGTCTGTCGTGATGAAGAGGGAGCTAAGCGAGAAGGCGAGCTCTCAATTTACCAGTCGATCCACGTTCCTACCCTCACCTATGGTCACGAGCTGTGGGTAGTGACTGACAGAAGTGGCCGAAATGAGTTTTCTCCGCAGGGTGGCCGGACTCTCCCTTAGGGATAAGGTGAGAAGTTCGGCCATTCGGGAGGAATTTGGAGTAGAGTTGCTGCTCCTCCGCATAGAGAGGAGTCAGATGAGGTGGCTCAGGCATCCGGTCAGGATTCCTCCTGGACAACTCCCGGGGGGAGGTATTCTGGGCATGTCCATCTGAAAGGAAGCCACGGGGAAGACCCAGGACACGCTGGAGAGACTATGTCTCTAGGCTAGCCTTGGAGTGCCTCGGGGTCCCCCCCAGAGGAGCTGGACCATGTGGCCGGGGAGAGGGAGGTCTGGGCCTCCCTGTTCCAGCTGCTTGCCCCGCCACCCGGCTTCAGATAGGCAGCAAAGGATAGATGGATGGCTGGATGGCTGGATGGATGGCTTTATTTGAGTTCACTAGACATATAATATGGGAGAAGCTCAATCCCTGGCGTCTCTGTTTGCTGGTTATACCTGGGACACAGTGCCCACCTGTGCCTGTGATGATGGCAATCTCGTTTTTGGATTGTCTTCACCAGCTTCATTTTTAATACGATGCAGTAGAATGTTGGAATATTTTTAAACTCGTTTTCTTTACAAGTCTCTCTCTTGACTGATTTGACACTATTTAATCCTATTTCAGTTCATTCTGTCCATGACATTGTCTCTTCATCTCCATGGAGAACCGCTCAGAATCTTGTAAAATGCTTAGTTTTAGTTTTTTTTTTTATTGTTTTTATATGAATGCACGTGTACAGTCATGCAGTGGCTGATTCATTTTGAAACAGGAGCTCTCTCTACAGTTTTAGCCGATCTTTGACTTCAGAGGCCTCAGCGCACTGACCCAGAAGGCCTGGTGTTTTATCACTAAATCGTTGTAAAGTGTAAATCAAAACTTCCTCTTGTCAATATATTTATTAAGAGATATCGCAGTCTCTGCTGGTTTGTGTACTCTCTGCCAAGTCAGCAGGTTCTGCACAGTTCTTTTGCTTGCCGGAGGGAAAAAGCAAACAGTTAAATGATGCAGTGTTTGATTAAAGTAAATATTGACCTAATAGATGTGAATTCAGTGGACCACAAAATTTTAATAAGAGTCACTATCCTCTTTAAATACCACCCTGATCCATCCAGCTGCTGCTCAGGTTCCTCTCTCTGAACCAAACCTAGAAATCAAGCTATTCTTTCAACACACAGACACAATAATTTTAATTGTCATTTATCAACCAAGTAGCTTTTACATGTCAGTAGATGGAAACTGTGGAAGTTGTCACTCTGTCCAGTCTCAGCTTGCTTATAACACATTGTTCATGGAGAGTTGCATTTGTTGATAATTATAATTATAATCATAAAATCTGATGATTTGCAAACCCTGTGTATGAGAGCACCAGCGAACAGCCACCAGGTTTTGGAGACACATAACTCTTTAAAATTATAATTTTGTTAAATTGCTGCTGAATCTGTTAATAAGAAAGACACATTTAATTGGCCAGCTGTTGATTTTTTTTGTTGGCTATGACAAAAACAAAGAGTCATTTTGACAATAAAGAATTCCACTTAGAATTACAGTTGCTTTCATTTTAAATATCTGTCAATAAAGGTTATATTTGTGTAAAAAAATAAAGACATATTGTCAACTAAATAGCAACCACGGAGTCCTTGAGCTTCTCATGGAGTGGAAAAGTTATAACATCTCTTTTGTTTAAATGGGTTTGAAAGGCGTCTCAAAGCAGCTGTCTTCAGACGCCTCTCATAAGAATTCCAACACATCAAACCGGACACGGCATCACTGATGTTATCTGTAACTTAATTCTTTGAAATATAGGGATTTCCTGATCAAGCATTCAAGTTTTGTTGTCTTTCTTCTTTTTTTTTTGTAATAAATTTAATGTTTGCTGGTACTTCTTAGATCCAATGTGAGCGTGACCTTGAGTGAAAGATTTCAGCTATGGGAGCCACGCATAGTGTTGAGAGGGTGGTGACACGCCAATTACGTGATCTGTGGTCTGACCAAGCTGATGCTTGTGCTGCTGTCTCTGACCTAAATGCACCTACCCCTGCTGTAGTAATGTGATTGCTTTGAGCAATAATCTGAAAAATGGTTGACTTGCACTACCTACTGTCTCCCTTAAAGACATGGACGACATATGCGGAACCTTATCTTAAATAGGCAGTAATGCACATGGTATAAATGCTGTACTCTAAAATAATATCCTCAGATTTATATCATTATATATGTGCTATTTTGCGTTACCAGCTGTGCCACTAATTATGTTATATTAATATGTTATATCATATGACTTTTTTCTTTTGTTAGCGGATAACAAATAACAAGGCAAATGTTTTGTTTTTTATTTATGCAGAAATAAGAGATAAGCTTAACTGTGCCCATAAACAGCAACCGGAAGACCAGACCAGAGCAGTACTCATATAATTTATTGTGCTATACTTGAAGGACCTGCCTGAATATTTTTCATGAACACCTTAAGCACATAATCTTTACTTTTAGGAAGGGCATTTTGAACCTCAAAGCTGGTGTGTTTTCTTTGCAATTTTTATAACTACAAATATTAAGGAAGTCATGTATTTTTGTGTGTGTCTTTCTATGGATCCTCATAAATCCACACAAATGACAAAGAAGGGCACAGTTTGCCATTCT
The DNA here is from genome assembly GCA_901007705.1 of Fistularia tabacaria. Taxonomy (NCBI): domain Eukaryota; kingdom Metazoa; phylum Chordata; class Actinopteri; order Syngnathiformes; family Fistulariidae; genus Fistularia; species Fistularia tabacaria. The sequence goes on from CAAKHD010014353.1 coordinate 219,215, forward strand.
GCTCCTTTGAAGAATGTGATTTCAACAGTGTGCGGTATATTTGTAAATACAATACCATGCTAAGAGAAATTTCCATCTATTAAATGTGTTGAGAAGTTTTGACTTGAAAGTGTGCAACAGTCAAGGCCACAGATCTTGAGAATACAGAATACGGCTTCTAATGCTCAAATAAGGAGCTCCTTCAATGATGCATCTTTCGGTCAATACAGAACTCTGGTCTAACTCCAGTCTTTCGTCAGATTTTAGACACTGCCAAGGTGGCCCAGCTGACCAGGCTGTCGTTGTCCAAGCTTCAGAGCTTCAGTTTCTCCCCTCACAGAATTCTTTCATCCATCCACCGTCTTGTTCCAGAGCCAAACTGAGAATTTCTCAACAATCTATGTGATGCTGGACAGGACTTTCCTCCTCCTCTTTTCTCTTGGGATGCTAATTCCTGTTCAATCCCTACTAAAAAGACTGCAGAGCCTCTCTACGTCCTATTCTCCCCTCGGCCCTCGCCATCATTCTCGATCTCGAAGATCTTATTGGTGATTGATGTCTTACTGAGTACGAGAAGCATTAGCATCACCACATGGTTTGTGGTGTTTCTCCTCTGTAACGAAGTGCTTTTATTGACCCCTCCTCTCGAGTGTCTCTGGCACCAACCTGTGGGTCACTGGATCATAACAACAGTAACTACAGTACCACCAAATCACCCGTGTTCACCTAAACTTCTCTGAGTAACTACATGGCCACATTGAGTGTTTCCAAGACCAAAGTACTTCAGAGAGCCTTCTCTGCTATGAAGAGTATCAATTGTCTTGAGCTCTGAGGAGACTACCAAGTATATTGTGGAATTGTAGTTTGACTTCATCCTTAGAAATCCAATCACCTCCAGTGCTTCGTTGCACAGCTCAAAGGTTAAGTAGCCGATTAAGCACAACACAAACTTCTACCAGAAGAGGAAATCTTGATCACCGGATGCCCAAGTCTTGCTCTCTCTTGTCTATTCAGATATTGTGAATTTAGCCTGCCCTCTGAGAGTAGGGATGATTGATGCCAGCAGATCTTTCTCATCTCAGAGGGCCAGACAGAAGGGATTTTTGCACCGCCTGGAGGTTCTGGACTCCCAGGCTCTTTGGTTATCTCTCTCTTCTTCTACTCTGAAATCATGGCTGCTGTCCTGATTGCAGTCTTTCTGAGCCTCCAGCTCTTACTCCTGTTTTTCACCCCTAAAATTTCAACCGTTAAATACAAAAGGGGATAAAGTATTTTTTCAATTTATTCAGCATTTTAGTCTTCAGATCCTAAACCATTAAAGACATTTTGACTTTGAGGAAGCCATAACAAACACCTTATCAAAACAACTAAAAACATTCAGGCAGTTCTGTAAGACTTATTGATTAATTTAAATTGTTCAGATAGCGTATGGCATAAAAAAGGTAGAAATCTCAAAATTAAATGTGATGGGAAAGGTTGATATCGGTGACCACCCTATTTCATACTGAAATATAACTCTAAAGACTCAATTTCCCACTGAAATAAGAACAATCGTTTTTTGCAGTGGCATTAATTGGAATGAGTGTATCAAGACAGTTTGCAGGGAAAAGAGGTGCTGAGATAAACAGTCACTGACTTTTCTAAAAGATTCTACCCTCGATAAACCACAGCAGACATCTATCATCAGGGTACCCTTTAAAAGATGCAATACAACATTAATCGCTACATAGCAGACGCTAAGGTTTTATGTATAAGTTTAAAAAAAAATAGACGTCTATACATTCAGGAACTTTAAATGTTAAGTCTTCTTGTGCTGTTATTATGAAGATATTTTGTGAGGAGGTCCTACATTTGCTCGCCTCATTCACAAATATATTGCAACCGCCCCCCCGCCAAAAAAAACAACTGCTCAACTAATAATGCAAGACGCACTCCTGCCAACAGTTTTGACAACGTTCAACAGAAGCCCACATGACAATATTCTACTTCCAAATTCAAAAGCAACAGCGGAGAAAGAAAGACAAAGAAAGAGAGCAAGAACAAGTCTACGGTGTTGGAATTTGACTATTTGCAAAGCATTCCATATTAGTCCACTAATGTGAACACAATATTTAAGGTCAGCAACAACGGCATTAAACTGATGATAAATGACAGTTCATGAAACGCTATCTGGCAACTCCAGACCATGACGTTTCACAAGCAATGCATTTGGTTTTAGACCAGATAACATGTGTTTTACATTTGTGGCAGTTGTTTGACTCAGTGCCTACTAGTAGCCATTTGCTTTCCTTTTTTTCCATGTCCTTTTACATTTTTTGTTGAAAAAAAAATCTCAGCATCTTTAAATGTGCATGCATATTTTCACATAAAATGTTTCCTCCAGAGCTTGAGTTGTTGGAAAACTTTGTCTGGTAGACAATTGGTGCCTAATTTGGCACCAGGACTGAAAAATAATTAAACTGTTTTTCAGTTAACAGGTTTCCTTTTTCACTCTATTCATAAGCAACACCTTCTGTCTTTCCTGTAACCTAGATACCCGTGTCTTTAAAATATTTCCTTAGTATGTTACTCACTGAATTTTTTATGAAGTGTTACATAAAAGAAACAAAATATTCTTCAGTAGCAACCAATGCTGTTTAATGCATGTGTAAAATCCATTCACCATCTAAAAGTTTATTTTCTTTTAAAGAATCTCTATGTGGATATCCACTCAAAACAATTTGAGATTGCACACATCAAGTGGGGGTAAACTATAAGTCCACCAGAAAATAGGAAGCGGTTGTAAAAATCTAAACACATGGAAAGCTGGAATCTCCAAGTCCAACACGCTGCTCCAGCAGAAACCCATGTTTTTTTCCACAGTTTTGACCTGATTTGATTTGAAGGCTGCACTTCACTTCACTTCACTTCCCTTTACTTCACTTCACTTCCCCCAACTTCACCCCCTGACTGTAGGTCAGCATTAAAGACAACTTGAAACTGGCCTTTGCCGTATAATATGTTTCTAGTTTCTAGATCTTTCTGTGTTCTCTCATCTGTGAACTGTTTCGAGAAAGGACAGACTTTATTAATGAACCCTTACAGCACCTAGAAAGCACAAAAAGCTGCAACGTCAGATGTAAAAATGTGAATAACTTACTGTAACTGCAGCAGAGAAGTACATGTAAGAGGCAGATTTGACAGTGCAAGTTATTAGAAACAGCAGTTTTAGGTCAAAAAGCACCGTGAGCCACATTTATGATAGTCTCCTTTAATTTTCGGTAGAGCCTCCTCAAGACTCCAAAGATTTTAAATGGTACAGTGCAGTTCAAAAGATATGTAATGAATCAAATGTAACATATAAAATTTAAAAAAGAAGTCTATCAAGAGATTGCTACAGACTGTGCCCCTGCTGCGGCTTCATTGTTTTGGCTGTGGAGATTAATTTACAATAATCTGTATGAAGTTCACAGACACACTGATTAAATCTTGATCCTCGTCCTTGCAGAGTGAATCTCCAGAGCTGCCATATACCTGATCATATCTAAACTCCTACGATTTCGTTTCTTCCCCGTTTAGTTTTGAATCAGCAAAGCTCAGGTACACCCAATCTAAGCTAGTTGTTGAAGGGTTCGGAAGAAAGTTGGTGAAGATCAGTCAGAGCTACATGGCTGGTGAATGATTGAATGTTTACATTTGTGTTATTATTCATGTATTTATTTTCTATACAGCTTATCCTGCATTTTGGGTCCCTGAAGCCTATTTGAGCTGTTATTGGCCAAGAGGCAGAGTTCACCCTCGACCAGTCACCAGTCAATCACAGGGTCACATATAGAGACAAATGACCGTCTACTCTCTCATTCACACGTCCGGGCAATTTAGGGTTTCCAATGAACCTACTGCATGCTTTTGGACTCTGATAGGGAACTGGAGAACCCCGGGGAAGCTCATGAAGATACAAGGAGAACATGCAAACCATACAGGAGGTTGGATTTGGAACTTGGGACAATTTTACCATTGCGCCATCGTGGCAGCCTTTGCTATTAATTCATTTTATTTTAGGTGTTTTCAAAACAGAAATTTGTCAGTTCTGGTGTGCAGTATATACCATAGCATATGTATTTTAAACTCAGTCTTCAGGCAGTTAATGCATGCAATATATTCCCACCACTTTATTAGTTTTAGGGAGCACCATTACCTGGCTACGTTTAGGAAAACATGATTAATTTGGGTAAGAACAATAAATGGACAAATGTAGCTCGTCTCGTAACAAAGTATCAGTACTTGTCTGAAAACCGCTGCCTAATGTCTGTCTCAAGGCTAAACAAAACAATTATCTCATATCTGTCCATTTCTCTTCAGTGAAGCTCAAGCAATGGGAATTGTTGAAAGAAGCATTTAAAAGCTCAGTTTTTCTGAAAATATCTCAAGCAAAGTCATTGAACACATTTGTCATCACAATTGAAACACAAGCATTCATGAACCATTTGTCATTTCATGTCCTTAAATTAAGTAGATTGTTGAAAAAACTGATTAAAAATGAGATTTAACATCTGTCTGGCAATAAGTCCAACCCTTTCCAGGTGTTAAATTTATGTCCATTGACAGCCGGGACTCAAAGACTTTGACATAATGATCATCAATGTAAGTCGTACAATTAACTGGACATTTATGGGCTTGTCTTTTTAAACAAATGTCCTTCCAGATAAAAATTGACTTATTATTAGTCTTTTTAAATTACAACAATTGGCTGCTGAGCCTCTCCAGTACAGTTTACCAGCTGTTCTTTTTACACATTAAACCACTCTTCCTATCATTCTGCTCATCTCACCTCCACCTCCCTCTCTCCTCTTCCTCGCTCTCTCCGTCATCCAGCGTATGAGGCAGTCAGGTCTCAGCAGACAAGTTGGCTCTAAGGAGCGCTAAGTGAACTTAAAGGGAGGGGACAGAGAAAAGAGAGGTGTGGGAGGGATGAAGATGGTAAGTGCTAATTGCTCTCTTCACACTGCTTCAAAGACAAAACTGATGTGAAACAGTTCGGAGTTACTGTAACTCCAGAGGGGTCTGATTACATGAAACTGCCAGAAATGATAGCAGGCTCGGTGCTAGTGTATCCTTGAAGTGCTGTGTCTGCAGTACAAGTGATTGGATTCAGGAGCTTCTTCTTTTTTTTCATCATACTTTCGCCCTTCAGTTCAACTAAAGTAGCGTTACAGTTTTCTATAGCTGATGAATTTGGAATGTGTGCTCAGAGTTGATTTTAGCTTTGAAATACCAGATTATGGAGAGGTTAGATTGAAACTGAATGTGTTTGATAGCATGAAATTTGATGCACTAATACTGCTGTGTTATAGAAAATCTCTATTTTTCTTCATTCTTCCATAATTGGCATCGGGTGAGTCACTACAGTGACATAACAGATTTATTTGCAGTGACATATCTTAATATGTGACACTGAAATGGCAAATCATTCATCCTGCCCTCATTTTCTTTAACACATTGAGCCTCTGCAGTTTTGAAATGCCTTTCATATATGTATGTATTCACCTTAGGGGGGAAAAAAGAAAAGGAGTGGAAGAAGATGTCATTTGAATAAGATGTTTTGATTAATTTGTGTGCACAAGACAAGTGTCTCTTTCTCTCTATGTATATATGTCACAGAATGAGTTCAGTTGGAAAGAGACTGAAAGACTCAAATCTTTGAGTGCAACTCCCTCTCTATTACCATCAGGATAGGGGTCAAATAGAGAAGTCGTTAAACAACATAAAGCCTCTTTTTCATGATGAAAACACAAACATGGGGGGAAATTATCAAAATGCCAAGCTGCTGCGCACAAATGTCTCAACTACTGGAACAACCATTGTGGGAAATGATGCTGGAATGCAGCACAGATGGATCTGGTGGGAAAAAAAAAAGTTGGCCATCTATGTGCGACCATTCAAGTGTCGGTGGTGATACCAGGTGAAAGGTGGATTTCTCTGCTCCTCCAGTGTTCTTACTTTGTTTTCTTTCAGTTATTCAAGTGATAACTGTCATTTCTGTTTCTTGTGAGCATGCGTTTGCGTGCGTTCATGAGCGTGCGTGCGAGTGTCGAGTGCTTTGTAAGGCCAAAATAATAGCTTTTGCACCTGTAGCTGTAAGGACGCAGCTTTTCAGAATTTCAGTTTCTTGAAAAAACTGTGTTTGACATCTGATTCCAGCAACAAATAATGAACGATTTTTTTGCTCAAAATTGCAATATTTCATCATGTTTGCACCCAATCCTGAAGGCAACCGTAAATGAGTACAGTCTTCATTTCAATATGGAATCTGTAATTGATGTTGTAGCTCATGTTACAGAAATTCTGCAGATTGTGTCTTAAGCAAACCCCGGGGTTACAATTGTTCTAAACATTTATTATGGAATTATAATGACACTCATATTTCACTCATATAAATAGAAATAATATTTATAAAAGCTTCAGTTTGTTAAATTACCTGCCAGACTAATGATCCTAATGAAAAGTTATTTTATTTTTCCTTTCAAAAGCCCTTTAAATAAAGTATATGTAAAACAGGATCACTGTCGTGACCTTTTATCACAACATAATTTGAAGAATAAGCGTTTGCCTGTTAATCTATTGATCACTGACTAATAAAATTATTTATCTGAATAACAATGAAAAATATCCAAAATCTTGTTATAACTGTGTTTTGTTAGACGTTTTTGGATTCTCCTTATCTTGCAGTGAAAAATGAATCCACTATAGAACAGCATGACATGAGAAATGAAACAGAAAGGGTTCATGGGGTTAATCTTCCTCACATCAATCCCAATTTTAGAATACAGAAAGTGTGAACCGCTATGTTCAGATATCCATTTAGAGGAAGTGTAGGTGGAAAGTTATTGGTATTCCTCTTTGAGGCAATCTTCCACTCCTGCCCACTGAGTCTAGCTAAGCCGCCATAACCAAGTGTGAGGCCAAAGGTGAGCGAGAGGACAGACATGATCCCCAGACACCAAGAGCTGGTCGGCTTCCAGCACTGGGGAGCGAAACACCAATCGGGCATGACGAAGTTTACATTGCCTGGGTCGATAGAGATTTACTTCATAATTCCAAGCATTCATGTGTCAAGAAATGACACGAATTCAAAAGTGTTTGTATTATTTATTATTATTTTACTTTTATTGTATTATAGATATAATGTAACTGTTTGCCTCAGTGTAATTTGTACATGTGGAAGCTTTTGATTTTCATTGCATCCATTCATGAGTCTGTTTTGGCACAAATATCATCTCTCTTTGTCTTCTCTTTCCTCAAGCCTCTTTTGTGCAGTGGAAAAACTGTCAACTGAAACTGAAGTTTTGTATCTAGTTCTTTTTTTAAGCTCAGAGTTAACCATTTCAATTACTCAAAAAAAGATTGATCAATGCTTTTATTTATTTGTTTGTTTGTATTTATTTATTTATTCGTTCATTCATTCATTCATTCATTTTTGTCTTTAGCTATTTGTGTATTCTGAGTTTTGTCCAACTTGTACTTCTGCCTATGGAATTGGAGTGTAGTGTATGAGGAACTTTATTCCCTCTCTAAAGATTAAAATGTGTCCATTAAAACTAATAGTTGAGTTGAATTTAGCGACTTATATTAACTTAATAATAATCATAATTCAAAATGTAATTGCTCTTTTCAAAAATCTGCTTAGATAAGCAAAACTTCCAGTTATACTTGTAAGGTTTGCATTCTCAACCGTACACTGAATTAATTCTAAATGAAAACAAGATTATGTTTCTGGTGTATCTGTGTGTGTGTGTGCCTATTACAGATCTATCGACGTTGTTGGCTGGTTTTCAAGAAGTCATCCAGTAAAGGGCCTCGTCGACTCGAGAAATACCCTGATGAGAAGTCTGCCTACATCAGGGCCTGTCCTAAGGTGCGTATGTGTGCGTATGTGTGTGTGTGTTCGTGTGTGTGCGTGTGTGACTGTGCATGTGTGTGTTTGGCATTCGCTGCTCCTCAGGAGAATACTGAAAGAAATGACAGGAGCTCATGGGCTTGAAAGCAGTCAGCCTTCACAGTAAAGTCTAACACCAATATTTCTTCTCTCAAATTTCTTTTTTTCTATCACTTATCATCATCACCTCTCTTTACCTGGCCATCTCTTCGTTAGCTGTCTTGCTCTTTCACTCAGCTCCCCTGTGTTTCTTTTTCCGTTCATGTCAAATGTAACGATGTCTCTCATCTATTCAGTGCTGTCAGCTCTTTGGGGGCCGTTTGCTGAGTGACAGCTGTGGTGACAACGGTCTCCCCCGTTCTGTTTCACGACCATATGTTCGCACATCTGTCTCATGGAGGGCCACTTTTAGGAATGCCGGATGACCCTCCATCACACATACCTTGTCTGATTGATTCATCAGACTTAATCTTAAAGTTTGCATCCCTTGCACTCAGTAGTTCGACTAACTTGGTTGATTTATATTTTTTTTAGGACATCTCTTTATTATGCCCCTGTAACTTTGTCTGCTCTGACTCAAGAGATAGACATTCATTCTATTTGTTACCACCGGTGCGCTTTTGATATATTTTGAAAGTCTGATCCTGAATGCATGATCTTTAAAACTAATTTAAAGGACCATCACTGTAATTCTGAGCTTTGAGTTACAGCAGCAGCGTACATTCATTTTCCAATAGTTAATCTATTCTGGTAGAGCGTCAGGGCGTCGTTAACTGAATAACCACTTCATCAAATAACTATAATATCTCTTACTATTTTGCTTAACACATCACAACTCTCCTTGATCCTGGCAAGGTGAAGCAGGACAAACAACAACTGTGAATTTCCCATGCTGTACTTCAATGCAATCAGTAAATCTAACAAAAAGTAAAGCCTAATTTAAATCCCTAGAATAACACTGAACACACAACACAAGATTAAATCAAAAGCAGGGTAAGGACCTTATGTTCTATTATTACTTAAATTTACATTAAATCGATCAATTCTCATCAATCAATAATGAAATACCATTTAGTCAAGATTACATAGGCTTAAAAAGCTTCAGTCATAATGTGCATATGTGGTCATGACACACAGATTTCTGAATGTATGAATACTTATCCATTCATAAAAAAATACACCAATCAAAGTACACGGAATGAATATTTAGTACCAACTGCCACTCAACCCATTTAGTTGTTGTATTTAGAGCCTGCTGCTCCTCAGCCAGCTCTTTAGAGGAGATTTGAAGTTTCCAGTAAGGTAAAATGACTTCAGGCATGAAGGTGGCCCTCTCCATATCATTGCGGCTGAATATAAAAATGAATCTGTTTCTATATTCCTCTCGAATCTACCTGTGATGCCATTAAACATTTGGCAAATACTCCTGGGGACCAAAAGTGATGGTCCTCGGACCGGTTTCCATCCATCTCATTCAAAAAGCCCTGGGAGGTTATTTTACCGGCGTTGGGTGTGAGATAGTCTCAGGTAAAAGATATGAAACATTGTCACTGGCTGAATACTAGTTTGTAGGTGTTGGTGATGTTGCATGTGACACTGTGGAAAGAATAGAAAAATGAACTAGTCTTTGGCTAATAAACTACCAATGGCAGAACAAGACAGTTGGGCATCATCCTTAATAATAGCCCCAACATAATTATACATTTATACATGTAAGGATTTTAATTTTGTTGAATTGTGGTTTACATGTCTGGAAAAAAAGAGTCCCTCTGTCTTTTACAGAAGTTTGGGAGTGTTACAAAGAAATGTATATGATCCTCATATATATGTATATGAACCAGTGATGGTTAGATTTTCCTCATAAATACCCCGAAAAGGACATTTTTTTGTGTTAATAGAATAATCATGAAGAGAAGCACCAAAAGCTACAGGAAACTGTCTATGGAGGGGAGTGACTACAGACTACTAAGCAAACGATAAACAGATAAAACAACATATGCTCCATTTTTCCTCAGTGTATTTAGCTTGCTTTGATTACACAAGAAAGGGTGGTAAAATTTTTAATTTTGCAAGTGCAACCAAGTTACCTAAAATTCTTGAATGAACTTTTTGTTATTCCAAGCAATCGTTCCGAATAATGAACTGAAAAATTCAAAAGAAGTCTGTTTGAATATGTTGCTTTTCATGAGTCATATTTTTATTTTTTCACTGCCCTTATGATACAGTAATTACCATTGGCCAATCAGCTTGACCATTTCATTGTAGTAAGAATGAAAGAATTACATGAGGACCCACCCCAGCAGATAACTTTGCATTGAAAACATTTGAGCACAGTCCTTGCCCTAATTAATTTGCAATGTAACTATTTTGCCTTTATCGTGTCGCCTAGGTGACAGAGATTAGCAATGTCAAGAATGTCACACGGTTGCCTCGGGACACCAAGCGTCAAGCAGTGGCCATTGTGTTTACAGACGACACCTCACGCACCTTCACCTGTGAATCAGGTAATTTCTAGGCACACATTCAGTCCTCATGGGCTCAGCAGAGGAGGACTTTTTGCTGTCCTTCATTGCAGTAATTACTTTAATACCAAAGTATTTTATTTTACAGGCTTATCGCACATCTTAACTAAGTAGGTTCTTAGATATGTTACCATAGTTGTGAAAATGAAAGGATGAATGTAGTTAATATATCTGCAGTTTACTTTATTATTGACCCGTTGGCCTTTTTCATGTCAGCCGTACTGACTAAAAAATAATGATTGAACTGTTTGAATCTGTAACTTAAACTTTATTTTAATCTTTTCTGTGCAGTGTGTCCAAGAGCCTTACTTTTTAGTAAAGCGGAATATTTTTCTCTGAGATTCAGTGTCCACATTACCTTTTTCTAGAGGTTGAAGTTAGTTGACTTTGCAGGCACTTGTGTGGTGCGAACCATCAGGTTCTCACGTAGTATTGATCCAAACCAACAATTTTTGTCCACAGTCTTTACTTTCACAAAATGGAAAAGTACAGTGCTTGGGCTATTGTACTTTGCTGAGCAGGACCATGGAATAATAACCATGTATTTCTCTATTTGAACTTGATACAGGTGTGTGGCCAAGCTATTGACAGCATATTTCAGCAAGATATTTCTATACTTGGTTGATTAAACTTTGATTTATTGAACTTCTGAGATTCAGTGCACTGGAGAGCTGGTCAGAATCAAATTAAGACACATTGCAGTTTACGTAAGGATGAATAGTGCGGCATCGTGTGCTAAACTGTCCCCGCTCCAAGACCGAGATTCTCACATCTGTTTGAGATATAGCTGTCAGTAAATAGGCTTTGGCATAAAAGACTGGGCTGATGAAGGTACTGTCCAAAGACAATACTTTACAAGTACATCCATTTATGTTCAATGTTGAGAGCGCATTTCAGTAGTTTAAGCTGCAACAAAGAAGGAAAATCACTTATTTGGGATTTTAGGCGGTGGGTCGGCTTAGTAGAGGCACTAGGTATTGATCTATAAAAGCTTTTAGTTTTGCTCTAAAACTTCAGAACTGAGTTGTATTTGGGGTTCCAAAAATCCCTTAAAGTGGTTCCTAAAAATCTCTTAATGGGGTTCCCAAAAAATCCCTAAAAGTGTGTTTTCCCCTGTTCACCCCCCAACCACCACCGCCCCTCCCCCCTCTGTCTTCCTCTCCTCTCTCTGACTGTCTCTCCAGAACTAGAGGCAGAAGACTGGTTCAAAACTCTGTCCATCGAGTGTTTGGGCACGAGACTCAATGACATTAGTCTTGGAGAGCCAGACCTCCTGGCAGCAGGGGTGCAGTGTGAACACACAGGTAGCTGACACACACACACACACACACACACACACACACCTTACAATAAATACATTTATTACTTACAATAATGGCTTAAGGATACAAGTTGTTTGAGACTGCATCACTCATGAAGCCCTTAAATATTTCACTCAAAAAAAACAAAACTTTAAACAGGTTTTGATAAATCCAAATGCTTTTTTTATTAGTTTACTTGTTTTAAGGGGGGAAAATCACAATATTTAGCAGAAAAACTTTTCTCAAATATCAAGAGTATGACTCGAGGTACACCTCAATGGGTATGTGCATGATGCAAACACTTCCGTAATAAAAAAAAATGCAATGTTGAAGCTGTGAACCGAGAGCAAATGACTCAAAAATGATAAATAATAAATCAATAATTCAATGATTCAATGATTTGAGCAATGATGACCTTTAGGATCCAAAATAGTACTTAATAAAAAGTTTCTGAGAGAATCAGTTGATTTATATTGTAATGGAAATCAGTTTGAAATTGTGAAACGCCCTCATCTCCACTTAGGAAAACAGCCAAGATGGCAAAATGAAAAAATCAATGACAAAATGATAAATCAAATGTGCACAGGGATGAAGAGGTTTACTAAAAATATTATTTTTAGGACACAGAACCTTTGGTTGTGTTTTCCATCCATATTTTATCAGGTGATAAAGCTTTAAAGTAAAATAGACTGCTATTATGGGGGTGAGCTGATATGACAATCAGCCTCCGAGCTTTGAACATCTTAAACCAAATCAAAAAATTAATTTATCTTTACTGCACACGCTAACACTCTTCCTATTGCTCTTTGGTGTTGTCAGAGCGTTTCAACGTGTTCCTGCTCCCCTGTCCCAACCTGGATATCTACGGGGAGTGTATGATGCAGATCACCCATGAAAACATCTACCTGTGGGATATTCACAACCCCCGCACAAAGCTGGTCACCTGGCCCCTCTGCTCCCTACGGCGCTACGGGCGCGACGCCACCCGCTTCACCTTCGAAGCCGGGAGGTGAGTGTTTATGGCCGAGGACGCGACTGTTAACAGTAACGCGCATCTCCAATGCTCATATGTATAAACGCTGAGTGGTCAAAGGATGCCATTTCCACACTCTCCTACAGGCACACAAACAGGTTGGCTGTGTTTGCTGACCTCCATGAGATTGATTGAATAGATTGGGTGATGAATCAATGCTGGGCCAGACGTCCTTATCTCCTCCTCTTTGATAAAACCTGACCAGCTATGATTGGTTCAAAATGGTCTGTTTGCAAGTGTGTGTGTGTGTGTGTGTGTGTGTGTGTGTGTGTGTGTGTTTCCATGAAATAGAGAAAAGTCTTAGGCAAACTAGGAAAACCAACACCCCCTTCTGGTGGCAGCATTCAATTTATCGCTGATCTGTCTTTTTCCGAAGGCGATTATCTTGTGCCAGTTCCTTGTCAGTTGGATTCATTTAGCAAACTTTCCTCGCATATATTCGGCTATGGGTTACAATTGAAAAAGACAAGATTGCATCTCTTTACTATTAATGGCTTGTGAACTTGATTATCAGACAGCCTGAGGACTCTGTTAATCTCGAATAGAAAACAACAGGAACGCCGTGCCCTCTGTCTTTCCTGTGCCTGGTCCTAAATTACGGGGTTGTATTGTTTTTACAATCAGTCTTCGGAATAGACTTTATATAAGACTTAATGCAGTAGGAATAGCTTTACCATAACATCTATTAAATACTTCCCTTTTAATTATTCCTCAAAAAATACAATGAAAGGGCAGACCCAATAAGATTTGTGATGTCTTTTATAATCAGCTTTAAAACAATGATGAAAATTTCAGTATTATTACAGTATTATCGCCTGAATGTGGAAAATCAATTAGCCTATGTTCTACAGTCATATTGTTCTAACCTGTCTCCGGCTACGTCCTCAACGTCATCTCCGATAACACTCTCACAATTTGGCAGCTTATGTAAACCCGTGAATTTCCCAGCCCTCCTTCTCCCCTGTCCTTGACCTCCTGGCCTGGATCATGGCGGGGATCGCCTTCTCACCGACATCCACCTGTTGGCTCTGAGAGGGATTTAAAAATAATTCCTCATTGCTTTTCCAAATATGTAACGTTAAATCAAGCAGATAATGATGATGTCCGAGCATGGATGCCCATCTCCGGCTTTGTTGAGCCGTTGCAATGAATATATTAAAGTAATGTGATTTGGCCGACTGAAACCTCTTCTTTGCCAGGAAAAGATTTACGGAGTGCAAGGATATAAGTTATTCATTTGATCCCTCCTCCCAAGGAAAAGGAAAGCAGCACAGACAGAGACAGATGTTGAGTGAGTGTGCATTTGTTATTGCCCATGTACCCCAAACCAATATTGGTTATGACTGAGAGTGCCCAGGAGCACAGTCAACCCAACACGTGACCCCCTCAGACATTTGTCTCTTGAGGACAAAGCTGATATATCAGCTTTTGCAGAAACAGCTGCTGTTGTTCCACTCCATCTTTGGTTTAGCATCCAAGATTTGCGTCAATTCTGAAACAAGCAGCCATGAGTCCATATCAGGTCCACAGGTATCTTTATAAAAGTGTTTGATCACTTACAATTAATGATCATGTTTAGGGTAGCATCCTTGTGTGACATGTGACATTTGCGTTTGCATCGTCTTTCAGGATGTGTGACAGTGGCGAAGGCCTCTACACCTTCCAGACCAGAGAGGGAGAGCAGATCTATCAGAGGGTTCACTCGTCCACTCTTGCTATTGCTGAGCAGCACAAGAGGGTTTTGCTGGAGATGGAGAAGAACAGCAGGGTGAGTCCATGACACACACACATACATGCACAGAGCTCACAAGTGTGACTAGCAGAAATTCCAAACATTACTTTCAGAAACATGGATTGTCCATCTCTTACGGTAAAACAAATTGCATACTTTAACAATACAGCATTAAGAAATAGATGAAAACAGAATCCCAGTTTAGTGCTGAAATATTTGTTTTGGGTTAAAAGTTCTAAATAATCTGTGCAGTATTTCTAATCTTCAGTTGAGAATTTAATGGCACTATCAGAATAACAAGAATAATAAGATCAGGGCAATATACTGCTGCTATCTGGCACAGTGAATTTATGTCTTTGTTGAGATCTTAGGTTGAACGTCCCTATAACTCACTGCAGATGATGAATGGGTTGGTTTATGGATGTTACTGGTTACATTTTGTTTGGGTTTGCTGATGTAACATACACACACACACATCGCTGGACACGTCATCATATTTTTCGTATGAGAATATGATTGAATTTTGTCTCACTGTGATTTATTAGGCTTACTGAGCAGTCTGTAGAGCCGCTATGTAAGAGGAGGCTGTTAAATGTACTGAATGTGAACGCATTGAGCCCTAAACTACGTGCAGTTATGGGTAAAAGGATGTAAATATGACATTTGTGTCATTCTGCGTACGATAAGGACCCTCGAAGGTTTTTTTGTTAAACAAGTGCAAACGCAAATATATAAAAACCGGATGCATTAAGACTACACAGATAGCAGAACACTGATGGCTGCAGCATTTGTTCCGCAGTTCCAGAAAAAGTATTGCAGTTTTGTGTCTTGTTTCTACCTGTTTTATTATGTTTTTTTTTAAACCCATTCTGTTTGTAGCCTTGGATGCTAAACTGCAAATTCTTCTGCTTTTGTTGACATGTCAATGAATCATCAGCCCTTTAGAGATCAGTTTTTGTATTAGTAATTTGTTTTCCTCTCTATTCTGACATATAACATTACCATAAACGCTACTATTTTAGAGTTAGAAAACACATATATACACATGCATATGCATGTGTATGTACACACACACACACACACACACACACACACACACACACACACACACACACACACACACACACACACACACACAGTGGAATACAGTCCTCTCCAAGGTGTGAGGACTCTTTTATTGAAACAATGGCGCCGCCCTCCTGCAGCAGGTGATATTACATGTCAGCTCCCTCATCCCGAGAAACAGCCCTTATCTAAAGTTTTTACTGGCCTGTGAAACACTTGGTATTTTGTATGGAGTGTTTATCTTTTCTGCGTGTGTGTATGTATGTTTCTATGTGTGTGTGTGTGTGTGTGTGTGTGTGTGTGTGTGTGTGTGTGTGTGTGTGTGTGTGTGTGCGTGCGTTTTTTTTATTTG